>VOQJ01038727.1:0-39145 GCA_015052665.1 Apistogramma diplotaenia | reverse complement strand
TGTTTTAAAGCATCCTAATTCCCCTGATTCATTGGGAACAGCTGTTTCAATCAACTCAACAGGAGAAAAACAGCAGCTCTCTGCAGTTGGTTTGTGGACAGTCATGGAGCTCAGTAAGGACCTGCGGCTGTGCATTGTGGCCGCTCACAAGTCAGGAAAGGGCTATAAAGCCATATCAAAATGTTTTCAAGTTTCAGTGGCTACAGTGCAAAGTATTATCAAAAAATACAAGAAGTTCCGCACTGTGGAAAATCTCAGAAGATGTGGTCGGAAGCCAAAAGTGACACCTGTGCTGGCCAGGAGAATAGTGAGAGAGGTGAAGAAAAATCCAAGGATCACCACCAAGGCCATCCTGGGGAATCTGGGCTCTGCTGGTGGCGACATCTCAAGGCAGACAGTCCAACGGACACTGCACACTGCTGGGTTCCACGGACGCAGACCAAGGAGGACACCACTTCTCCAGAAAAGGCACACAAAAGCCCGCTTGACCTTTGCAAAAGCTCATCTGGACAAAGAAGAAGACTTCTGGTGTTCTGTTTTATGGTCAGATGAAACAAAAATTGAATTGTTTGCCCACAATGATGTGTCCACCATTTGGCGTACAAAAGGAGGAGCCTTCAACCCTAAGAACACCATCCCCACTGTCAAACACGGTGGTGGGAACCTAATGTTTTGGGGGTGTTTTTCAGCCAATGGACCAGGGAACTTGATCGCAGTAAACGGCACCATGAAAAAAGAGCAATACATCAAGATTCTCAACAACAACATCAGGCAGTCTGCAGAGAAACTTGGCCTTGGGAACCAGTGGACATTTCAGCACGACAACGACCCAAAACACACAGCCAAAGTGGTGAAGAAATGGTTAGCAGACAAAAACATTCATGTTCTGCAGTGGCCCAGCCAGAGTCCTGACTTGAATCCAATTGAGAATCAATGTGTCGTTTCCAGTCAAAAATATAATTTCTGGTTAAATAAAAGTAAATTTACGTCAAAATTTGCCTGGGGTATGAATACTTTCGGGCATGACTGTTTGTTGGTTGTTGGAGATGCAGGAAACTCCAGTGAGAGGCCACTCAGTTTGGGAGGCCCATCTTCCCAGGTCATCTTAACCATTTAAGGAAAGGTGTAACGCTGAGGTGTCTCTGGCCATCACTAAAGTGTTTGAAACCAGCCTATGTGTGACAACGTGGGTACCAGATGTTAAAGGTTATATAAGGCTTTAGGTTTCTTTGTTCATGTGTGCAGAAGGTTATTTGGCTTTCTCTCACCCAGTTGTCTCGAGCCTCTGTCTTTGTCTTTTTGGAAGAAGCCTTGTTATTCACTGAGACTGTGTCGGTGAAGAATTTCTTCAACATACAACCAAGACCAGAAACAACATCTGCCCTGCATCCACTCTGCAGCCCACCCTGCAACCCACTCTAAAGCCTGTCCTGCAGCCCTCCCTGCATCCAACTTTGCAGCTCACCCTGCAGCCCACCATGCATCCCGCTTTAAAATCCGCTCTGCAACCCACCCTGGAACCCACTCTAAACCCCGCCCTGCAACCTGCCCACCCTGCAGCCCGCTCTGTAGCCCACCCTGGAGCCCGCCCTGAAACATGCTTACCCTGCAACCTGCCCTCCCTGCAGCCCTCCATGTATCCTGCTCTAATGCCTGCCCTGCAACCCACTTTGCTTACAGCACTTCTTCACTGGCTTGTGCTTTGAGCCCAGGAAGCTGTGTATATCTTTCATATAGATTAAATGTTGCGTGTATGACAAAAATGTGCACGTGTGTCTCCAAAAGGACAAAAACAAGAGCAAACTTTGTTCTTTTCATTTTTTTAGGACTCCGATCACTCATCTGATGACCTCAGTTCTGGTGTCTTTTCCTGCAACAGTCAAACAGATGCACACTTGGAGTGGTTAGCTTCAGCCAGTCAGCCATCCTCACAGTGCTTTGAGGGTAAGATGGCAGGAAGACATGACTGTGCCAATTGACTAATGCTTGCTTTCAGAAATTTTCTAATGCTCTGGTGTTTGCAGGCATTGATATCTGGATAGAGGATGCCCAGGGCAAGTGTTTGAGGATACGTGAACGCAGGTGGATCAAAGTGGGCCATGTTGCCATAGGAATTAGTGATCAGGTATCAGTTGTTTTAAGAGGTCCAGAAACTGTTCCAATGTGGTCATGCATCAGACTGAGGGTTCTGTTTTATTCAATTCAATTCAATTTTATTTATACTTTCCTCAAAGTGTATTTTTGTTTGCTTTTTTTTTTCTTCTTATTTCCAGAACAGAAAGTGAAACATCATTAGTTAACTAAATTACATTAACCACTTCAGCAATAACTTTTGATATACAGTGCTGTATTTTAGTTGGTGTTAAGGTTTGATATCCACTCAGAAGCCAAATGAATAATTCCATCTGTCACTCAGATCTCAGGGAAAGTCTTCACTTTGGAGACTCTGGACAGGAAGCCAGTGTCCTTTGAACAAGAGATCAGAGAGTCGGGTCTGTGGCTCCAGTGTGTTCCTGCTCCTGACAGATGCCAGCGCTGGAGGTGGAGGGTCAGAGATGGCAAGCTCGAACTTCGAGAGTGAGACGGGCATTTTCTGTCACTGTTTTCTGTTCTTGGTTTGGTTGTTTGCACTCATTCTGATTTATTTACATGGAATTCAACAAGACTAAGGAACATTTTGACAGAAGTAGTTGCCTAAACACAGGTAAAGAAAGCACTTTATTAGGAACACCATATTGAGTTCAGGTAGAGCCTTCCTTTGCTTTCAGACATTGCTTTGCTCCTGTTTGATCACATGCCAGAGGTGCTCTTCTGGATTCAGACCTGCTGGTTAGGGTGACCACTTAGGCCCACTGAACTCATTTTCCTGTTGATGTAACCAACTTTAAAATGACTTCTGTTTTATGACATTGTCAAACTGCATCTGGCCAGCATAGACAGCGGCGTTCAAACTATGATCGTTGGTAATACAACAGCAGAACGAGACCAAGAAAACATTCCCCATCCTATCATACAGCCAGCAGCAGAGAATTTGTGCAAAGTCCCACAACTGGTACAGAGGGCAAACAAACTGAATCAACTGCAAATAATAACCCGTAATTTGTATTTAGTAACTGAACAGGTCAAAGTCACCTGACCAAAGCCAAAGGTGGACACATGCTGTTTCCCTTGTTTTCATACCTCTTTCAGTTCTTAACTTTTATCTTTTTTCCTCACTGTGTGTGAGTCTTTAAGCTTTAGATGGAGTTTCTGATGCACTGCTATTGTATAATTGGCTGATTGAATAAGTGCAGAAATAAGCAGGTGTCCAGGTGTTCCTAATAAAGTGCACCTTGAGTATATGAAAAAATCTTAACATATATTGAGGTTACACTGTTTCTGTATGTTTGTAATAAGTGCGTAATGCTCTCTTTTTTTCCTTTTTTTCTGCACCATTAGCAACAAATAAACCAGTTCTCAGTATCTCTGTTTACTGTCTGATGTGGAAGAGAGAGTTTGTTTCACTGGTTATGTTTTAGAGTTTAAATGGCATGAAGCTGCTTAAAATAATGTATGTACTCCACATACAGCGCAAGACTTGAATGTAACTGACATTTTATATCCTAATAAAAAAAAAGACTCCAGGGTAAAGAAGCTGCTGTCATTTTCCAGCCATTACCTTTCCTATTATTTTTTGCCTCATATTATTTTCACAGGAACATCACCTGAGAAACACTGGGACTGGACCTGCTGCACATTTACAGCACTGATAAACTGACTGGTCATAATAAACATGTGAAACTGTATTCTACATTTGGCAAGGGTTGCCACCCGTCCCGTAAAATACAGAACACTGTATGTTACAGAGGCATATTTCACAGAGTCCCGTAACATACAGGATTCCATATTTTACAGGATGGGTGGCAACCCTACATTTGGCCATGAAGGAAATACAAAAATGTTTTACTCTAGGCCAAAAATATTAGGAGTTGTTAGTATTTGAAATTGTTCAGGTCAGGGGCGAATCTAGAAAAACATTTTTGGGGTGGCAAGAGGGGGGCAGGAATGTTCTGCTTTACTTTGAGAGCATGGGAAATCTCCAACACGGACGTGAAATACTGTGCAAGTCTGTCAAGATCACATTTTTTCCTCTGAGATTTGAGTGACTCGTTTATTCACATAAGGTGCTTCTATCAGTGAAGCATGTTATCTTTCAAAACCAATAGAATATCAATGATGCGTTAACGACATTTCCAGTTCCCACGGTCCCTGAATGCAACAGCTGGGACCACGTTGTTTAGCCCACAGACATATATGTCTATGGTTTAGCCACTGTCAGTCATGATTCCACAACCCCGTCATCTGAGGCCCCGCCCCCCACGCCAAAACAGGGCCAAAAGTTTGCACTCGAAAAAAAAATCTGAAAGTGAAAAGAAATCTAAAAGTGAAAAAAAAACTGAAACTTTGAAAAAAAACAAACCCTTGAATATAAAAAGTAGATTTGAAATATATTTTCCCAGTTTCACTTTTTTTTTAGTTGCAAACCTTTTTTTCAGTTTCAAAAAAAACTTTTTTGAACAAACTTTATGGCCCCAATTTAGCTCCATACACCCTCCGCCAATCTATGAAAAAAAGTGTGTCTTATAGTCCTTGTATTCTTATTCTCTCAGTGCCTATCAACAATATGTAAGAGGGTTTTTGGCCATTTTATTCACGAAAGGTTTTGTCAGCAAAGTCAAGCTCTAACTCTATTATATCTTGGTAAAATATAATATATCAAAACTGGTCAGAATGCAGATAGAACCATATAATTCAAAGCTGACAATTGGCAGACATATATATTATGAATTATTCAATTATTCTCAGTCTTATCAGTTATCACAGGAAAGATCACAGGAAAGATTCAAACTGCATTACACTAACTAAACTATATCACTAGTGAAAACAATCAGAACTGTCACTGATTACTTAAGACCATCAGGCTGTGTGAACACACACTAACATTTTAACCTGGGATAGTTTTTTTTTAGGTTCATTTGTTTAATTCTGGAATTTAACCTGAGCAACTGAGGTAAAATCCACATGTACACAAAATATTAAAACTCTGTCCTCATGTCATGCTTTCACAAAGGTTTCCCCAGTTATTCATATTTAAGCAAATATTAACATGTATTTGAAGAAGTCGAAGTAACATTTCTTAAGCACACCTTATAACAAAAAGTCCATGTTTTTCATTTGATGTTATTATTCATATATAACTTAATGTATATGCAGCCACATTCTCCGTAGCATGTGGAGCAGCTGGACTGGAGATGGCTGGTGATGCTCCTTGTCCTTCTCTCTTTTTGGTTGTTGTATGGAGTTTGTGAGTCTGTGCTGTGCTGGGAGCTTAGCTGTTTATTGATGACCACCAGGGGGAACTCCTCTTTATAGAACGTTCACCTTCCTTGATCTGTTACCTTAGTACACAATTTGCCTTAGCTGTGTATCTTCCAAACGGGTAATTAAATCATGGATATGGTCAGCTGGGCTCTCAAAGCTATTGATCAATTTTTATCCACGAGGAGATCGGGGAAAGGAAACCCCTCCTGTCCCAGTTGAACAGACCTGGCTGGCTATATTATGGATTCCTAGGGAGAGTGGGAGATCACGTGTCTAGCGGCTCTGTCGAAGACGTTTATATATTTGCATTATTGATAATGGGATTTCTTCTGATTGGCCTTGGGGGATTCCTGGTTTATTGCGAAGTAGTCGTTTGGGCCTTTATAAGGCTGCCTGACCAATGTGAAGGCGTGTGCAGATCTGAACTCAGACTCAGTAGCTGATGGAGCTGAACCGCTAGCTGGACGCGAGTCTGTAGGCTTGCAGATGGAATGAATTAATCTGGGAGGACTTCTGGATCTGTGTGCGACGGGGAAAGGTACCAGGAAAAATTCAGATGATTGGAGTTCCACCACTGAGAGTTTTCCGGTGGGACTTGAAGGCTGTCAGCAAATGAATCACTGACAGTCTGTTCCAAAACAATTGTATTATCTGTAATATGGCTCTTTGTGTGGCTCTGGATAGATGTTAATCTCATTTTTTTCCCTGGATGTTATGTAAACAGATGCTCTTCCCCCTGCACCATCCAGTCTCTTTGTGACCTGTGTGAACTGGAATCCCTGGTGACCAAGGTCACTGATGAACGTTCCACCTCAATCAGGAAAGCAGGGACAGGCATTACAGTATTGCTTACTTGCCTCCGTTGGCTCCCTCCCCATCCTTCTCCACCTTCCCCTACCTCCCATGTACTTGCCCCACGCTCCCCATGCATTAAATGTGCTCTCACAATGCAGAGGGGTTTTTTTTTTCAACCTTATACAGTGATCCCTCGCTACTTTGCGGTTCGCTTTTTGCGGACTCGGTGTTTCGTGGGTTTTCAATAAATTTTAGTAATGGTTACCTTCACATCTTTCATTTGTTTGTGTTCGGCTACCCCTCTCCGCTCTTACATTTCATGTTATTAAGGGAATGGGAAAGTGTTATGTATTGTATAAGTGTGTGGGGAGGGCTTATAAAAACGTAATAGTGTATAACTACTAAAATAATGTGTAAATATTACAATTTATATAGTGTCCCAACTTCACGGATTTTCACTTATTGCAGGCGGTCCTGGAATGTAAAACCCGCGATAAGTGAGGATTACTGTATTGTGGGGCATACTACGAAATGTTTTTCTATCTCCGCACCTCATCCTATGTTTTGCTATTGTGTCAATCTTTTAAACGATAGCGCCTCTCTGGGATGGCAGCAAGGTCGCAGACACTCTATTTGTTCTGGAACGTAATTTCATTATATGTTTGACATATAGTGACAATAAAGGTTATTGTACTGTATCTTAATTGCACACATTAAGTGCTCAAACTGCACAGTGTAATTAATCATTTCAGCGTTTTTACAAGAAGAAAACAAAATGTTATTCTTTTATTCTAGCCTGTCATGTCTAAAGACTTACATTTTACTGTTTTTATGACAGTTAACTTGCCATTACAAAACTTCTGTTACTCTGATTATGTGGAACCAGATGGAAAGTAAAAGCTAAAATTTGGGATAAGCCAGGATCCTTGGAGAGGGATGGGAAAGCAGGCCTCTGGGTGCAGATTAATGTTGTAACCCTCCACCTCTCCCACACAGAGTGCTGGAGAGGCCGTCACAGGTCCGGAGGAGAGTGAAGTCAATGAAACACCCATAAAAAGAAGAAAAACAGTAAATCAAAATGATCACAAACAAACAGAAAGCACAATAAGCACAAACGAGAAACTGATTTCTTTTGCATTTCTGTGGTAATGTATTTGTCTTTCTCTAGTCATTTTATATTTTTCATTTTGTGTCTTTTTTGTGTAATTTCTGTTTCTTAATGACCCAGTGTACTCATTTAGGATGTTTTGGCAGTCTTGCTTTTTCTGTATGCTTATTGCATGTCTTTGTGGTCATTTGTATCATTCCATCGTTATTGTCATTCTCTGCTGTGGCCGTCCTGTGTTTCCCTGCAGTTATTTTTCATCAGCAGGAATAACTCGGGAGGCCCCAGTGGCCGCTCCTCGGTGTCTGAAACTTGAATAAACTTGTATACGGCTCACTTCCTCGACATTTTGTGCACTGTGCGCACAGGGCTCTGCCGACGCGTTCATTGGACCGCGCGGTTGTCTGGGCAGGTTCGCAGTTACACCATACGTGCTCCGATTGGACCTGCCATGATAGTGGGAAGTGTCGGTACGCCGGTGTCTCCCTGGCTGCGCAAGACGCCATTTTGAAGTGATAGCGAGCGATAACGGAAAGATCGAGAAGCTGTCGTTTTAAAGGTAATATTCCACGAAAAGCCTCTTCTTTTTTGCTCGTAGTCCCATTTACTGTGCGGCGGTTGTCGCGAGGTGCGAGCGATTCGTTTTAATTTCCGTTGAGCATGACGTCACGGGGTTTTTTCTTAACTGTGACGCGGCATTTAGCTAACGGCTACTAGCTTAGTGAGCTCCCGTATATCAGCTCATTTAACGGTCACACTGAGTAACCCGGGCTTCAGCTTCCCAGGCGGGTTATTGTTCGGTGTGTTAATAATGTGCTTTGTAACCGGTGGTGGTCCTTAAGACCTTTGACGAACTGTGTTGCCCGCTTGTTGCTAGCTAGCATATGTTAGCAAAACTAGCCATCGGGCTGAAGCATCCGCCCTTAGTGAGGCTAACAGTATCCTGTTTCGAGTGCTTGCAAGCAGCTAAAACACCAGAAACTCAGACTCTTGTCAAAATAACTGCGCATTCACATAACATGACATTTCACACGCAATGATATAAACTTTAACGTTAGCTTGGCTTTCAACTGTTAGGTACCCCTATCGAAACATTATCTCTGCCGCTAACACAGTTTTCTAAATGTAACAGGCCTCTCTTATCGGTTCATCAGTTAGCTGTTCGCTTTTTGCACGGTGGTACAGCGTAGTCACATTATACTTGATTTTTCTGTTGCTAAATAACTGATGTGTTAGAAGTTATGCCTGTGTTGTAGGCTGATGTGGATGATTAGAGGTTGCTGGTAGACATAAATGTGAGCCTCAAGCATTAGCTTTGAGTAAACATTTAACATGTCCTCCTCCTTCATGTGTCACACAGTGCTCCTCGTTTATTAGACCACA
Organism: Apistogramma diplotaenia; assembly: GCA_015052665.1. Taxonomy (NCBI): domain Eukaryota; kingdom Metazoa; phylum Chordata; class Actinopteri; order Cichliformes; family Cichlidae; genus Apistogramma; species Apistogramma diplotaenia. Next base: position 30,501 of record VOQJ01038727.1, on the reverse strand, counting down.
TATACAGCTGCCATCGACCTGTTTTAATGAGGTCGTGCTATTATTTTACTATTACAATTAAAAGCTAATAACCTTGTCTAGATGTCAGTTGTTTTCTCCATGATAGAGTTTCCCTGTCTTTACTTCCTCTCGCCACACTGCACTGAAACCGGACGACACTACTTAACCCTCTCTCCCTCTCTGCTTTCACAGCTTCGTCACCATGGGGAATGTATTTGCGAGCTTATTCAAAGGCCTGTTTGGGAAGAAAGAGATGAGGATTCTAATGGTGGGGCTCGATGCGGCTGGAAAAACAACTATTCTATATAAACTGAAGCTCGGAGAGATAGTCACCACCATTCCCACCATTGGTATGGACATAACTGTCTCAGTCCATAGTTACCCTAAAGAAGCTGAATTTTTCGACTGTTTTGAGAAGTGGTTGTTATTCCCCCCCTGTAATTTGAGGGGACAAATAAAGTTCTGTTCATTAAAAAAATAACCTGTTTCAATGTTTTATCCTCCACTTTTTTCAATAACAGTCAACAGGGTCAGTATACATAGATTTGTATACATATCAGGTACATTTCTAGTTTTTAGTTATTGTTAACTTTTGTGAGCATGTTTAGGCATCTTTTAGAAATAGTTTGTGTGGCAGTACGATCTTACATTCTTTCAAATTTGTTTATTTTGCAGGTCATGAAATTTATGGCCAAGACTAATATTTAATTGGGGTTTTTTGCTTTCTATGTATTGCTAGTTCCCCCTTTGTGCCAAGGAAAATGATTCAGTCTTAATCTTAAGTAACCAATCTGCTTAAAAACTAGCTTTTTAATAATTTAACCAGATGTGATGTGACTCATCCAAAAATATTGGCCACCAACATCAGTGAGTGCCATTATCAGTCAACAGCGCCAATATTGGCCAATGAGCTTTAAGCAGTTATGCAGATTTTTTTTTAGTGGTCTTATTTGTAATGTGTTTTATGTTTACTTTTTTCCAGATGTGTGTCTTTCTGGAAACCATTTCCTTTTAGGAACTAAATATATGCAATAAAATGAGTCACTGATGACCTTTTCTTTATTAAAATACAGTCTGTTCATGTTGTCTTGGGTAAATAAGCAAGTGAGATTAGGAACAAGACATCTGATGTGCTTTTTGTTGTAATGGTTATTTTAAACAGTAAAAAAAAAGAAGAAATCTTTACCTGCATTCAGTGTTTGATATTGAACTGTCCAAAGCCTTTTCAGTCAGTGAGTGACTCATCTGTTTTTTTCTTCTTTTGGCAGGTTTTAATGTTGAAACCGTAGAATACAAGAATATCAGCTTCACAGTTTGGGATGTGGGCGGTCAGGACAAAATCAGGCCGCTGTGGCGCCACTACTTCCAGAACACTCAAGGTGAGGCGAGGGGAACAGTGGCTTTACCTTAGCTGGCAGTTGTCAATGAGCATTTCTGCCCATAGGTGGCCTCGTTGGTGCATAAAGGATGATCTTAGAGCGGCCAGTGACTCACACACAATTGTTCCACTCTCAAAGGGTGTATTGTGGGACTCCTCTGCTGTTTCCTGATGTGTAATTCATCAGCACGTATTGGCTGATGCTGTTGTGTGTGTCACTCATGATCCAGGCTGTAGACAAACTAACAGTTTAACATTTTATGGTAGCGTCATCTGCAGAAATGAACTGATTGAAGCCAGCTTATTAGCTTTTACTGCCACCAGTACTCCTGTGGTTTCCCTGCATGCATCAGATGAATGATTGTCACCTTCCACATACTGAGCACTCAAGTGTGAAATTGAATGTGTGAATGATTTCAGTGATGATCAAAAATGCCGTGTCATTTAACAAACTGCATAGCTGACTACAGAATTTTTTAGTTTTTTTTTCCTAAAGCATACAATGAAATTTGTGCTTGTGCTAGAGTGTCGAGTATTAATTATTTTATGACTGAGGTGACAGAACTTCTTACATTTTTTTTTCTAAGCCAAAAGAAGATTCTGAGCAACGTAAGGTCTGCAGACCATTTCAGTCTGGGCCCTGATGTCCCAGCCTCTTGCCAACAAAAACAAAGTAAAAGGAGGGAGCTTTATGTTCAGGGTTGTTGAGGTGAATGGCTATAATGTACTGATACTGCTGTTTCATTTAAGTTTAAGAGACAGCACTCCACTTGTGTAAAAAACAGTTTTTGTGTTGAACTACAGTGCCTTCACTCTGATATTAAATGTATGCAGAAGTAGAAGTTGATAGCATGTAAGTTGATTGTTTTGTCAATAACCTCGACTTTCTTGGCTTTTGAAACGAGGACCCAGTTTTGTGTCATTTCTAGTTCAGCACTATGTGCATGATATATTTAAAGTGTGATCTTGTTGTCTCCCATTCATTCTGGACTATATCTTGTGCCTCCATGAAAGAGGAAGTCCAAAGAAGGATCAGTCTAGTATTAGTTCTCTGGCAGAGGTAATGAACGTTGACTTCCTGAAATTACTACAATACAAAAACACTTCTTAACTGGCTCATCAGAGCTGTTAAAACCATAATATTAATCTGGTTGTCAAGAAGTTGCATTCTCATAAGTCCAATAATGACTTCTTACAAGCGTTGCACTGAATCAGTGTCCATCAAGCTGCTGATATTTATACGAGGTCTTTCTAACCAAACAACACGTAAGCATAGAGGGAGAAGCCAAAGCATCATCATGTCTAGTTCCTCAGTCCTGTTGACTTCATTTGACCATAGTTTACAGTTTAGTACCCCCCCCCCCTTTTTATATCCGTTTTATTTAAACTTAAGTTGAAAGCTTTTACAGACAGACGCACTAGTAAGTTACCGGTTTGCTGTTAGCTTCCTCTGTGCTACGTACAACATAGAACTGAACAGGTCGTTGTCTTTGACATCTGATCCAGCATTTGTAGACAAGCTTGTCTGTCCAATGTCTGATCTAAACATCGGATCAGTGTTTCCCTAAAAATGCAGAAATATCTGTCGCTTAGATTAACAAAGAGTCAAGTCCCCAAAGCCAGCTGTGCCAGGAAAAAGCATCTTTGGTCATGGCCCATTAGCTGAAAACCTGCTGGGTCTCATGAATCCTAAATTACAGGCAAACTGACCAAATTAACAACATCACCATGTCCTAAAGAAACACCCTGCACAGGGTCTGTAATGTAACAGACAGGTCAGGGGTACTGCATGCAGATGTAGGCTAAGTGTCACAAACAAATACGATCTTGGTTATGGGCAGGGGCTGAGCATTTTATTGCTTCATCCCCTGTTACATGGATATACAAACATCGTGTTTGCACACTTGGAGAGCTGCAGGAAGTGTGCTTCAGCAATGGGAAATGTAAGGAACAAAATCATCTCCATTTTGTTGACCTTGTCTGCATTTTTGTCTTAGAACACTGCTTTTCTTTCATCTATCAACAAACAGCCTTTTAACATGGTCATTAAACTGTCTGCTGTCTCAAAATACAGTGTTCACATAATTTATGGCACTTGTAAATGAATTGGTGTTGGACAGTGCAGATAAATGAATCTGCGCTGAACTTGTCAAATACCTTGACTGATGTGTTTATCAGCTTCTGGATTTAAAACATTTTCAAAGTCAGCAGACTTACAGCAGCCAAGTCACAAATTATTAGTTTTATCTTTTTATAATTCTCAGCGTTCTAGACTTGACTGTTGTGGGGGGTTATTAAAAGGCCAACTTGAAGCTGGTCCTGATTGAATTCGTATTGGAACAATGTCAGAGGTTTTTATCTGAGACAGGAGAGCATGTTTTTGTAACCAGCATGTGAATGAAGACGTGTCATCACTTTTTATGATGTATTTGTGTGTGCAGGGCTCATCTTCGTGGTGGACAGCAATGACAGAGAAAGAGTGAACGAGGCGAGGGAGGAACTGTCCAGAATGCTCGCTGAGGACGAACTCAGAGATGCCGTGCTGCTCGTTTTTGCAAATAAACAGGTGAGCTTGTGTTTCAGCTTCTTACAGAGCCTTCACATTCAGTCGCATCCATAAAAATGAACTAAAATATCAAAACTGAACCTGAACCCAAACAACAGGTAATATTAAAGAAACAAGTGGTACGAGGGTGAAATATAAACTTTCTTTTAAATGACCAAAACACCTACACCAGTCTTTCTACTTTGTTAACTTGTGTCCTTATTGTGAATTTAAATTTTTCAACCAAAAGAAATAGAAAATTCTGTTCAGAGTAGCAGTGCCGGTCAGAGGCATCATATTACGTTTACCCTCTGCTGATTCAGAGCCAGAAATTCACGTTTGCTTGTTGGGATTTATACAGTGTCAGATGATCGGGGAGGTCGTAGCCTGCTGTCATTAGATGGGCAAATTAGGAGGGACAATTTGTGATTCACTTGCTGTTGTTTGAGCAGAGATCGATTAATCCAAAGCCCACACAGAAAAACCTGTCGTGTTTAAAAATTGTAAATTCTTTAATCTTTTGCAGGAAAAGCAAGATGATGATAATGAGTAAAGTTTGTCCAAGAAGTTAAAAAATGTCTTTGAAACTCACCTCTCTAGTTCACATGTCCATAGAAGCATCGGTTGAGGAGAAAACTGGAAGAATTTATTAGATAAGGAGCTTTGTTAAATGTTGCGCTGCTCATTCACTGTATTTGTTTCTCAGAGCCCTGCAGTCAGAAATGATGTTAAATCACCTCCAACCAAAACCTCTTCCAAACATGTCATTACTCACGTGCCAATCAGTAGACCCAACCTCAGACATTAGATATCACAGCATATTGTCTCATCTGCCTATGAGAACAGGTTCTATGTGTGAGTGAACATGAGCTTCATAGTTTCTGCAGCTTCTTTTTTTTAATCTAGTGATCTGTGTCTGCATGCCTACGAGTTCACATCTGTGGTTGGTTATTAAGAGCTTCTGAGCATGAGGAATTTGAAGAATCTTGCAGCGATGGATGCTGGTCCATCTTTGCAGACTTTACTACAATTTCAGTGTTGAATTTGTGAGAATCAATACAATTATTGATAAGAGGGTCCATTAAATACAAAAACTGCCAAGTTTCATAAAACTGTGTGTGCGCTCAGTCACCCAGAAATGAAATTAAGTAATATTAAAAACAGCAGTGTTAATAAAAACTAGTATAGTAATAAATTAGTGTAGTCAGTGATACAGTACAAAATAAAATATCAGTAAGAAAAATACAAAGCATTAAATTAGTATTACTCCTGATCTCATTGTACATCTGTATACAGGGGGTCCTCGGGTTACGACGTTGATCCGTTCCTACGTCGTGTCGTAAACGATTTTCGGTGTAAGTCGGAACATACGTACATACTGTACGTACATACTGTACGTAAATACTGTACGTAAATACTGTAAGCACTTATCCTACCCTAGCACCTATCCTAATACAGCCGCGTCATGGCGTATTCTTCTGCTGCACACACGAAGTTTGCGTTTATGACGCAAAACCAGATGTCATTACCACGAAAGACTGTAACTCGGGACTGACATAACCCAAGGACCTCCTGTAATGACAATAAAGGCATCCTATTATATTCTTCTGTTCTAATTCAGTACATGAATAATAAGCAGACTAATTGTAACAGAGTCTTTACACATTCAGTGTTCAGGCATTTATGATAGTGAAGATAATTCCCATGAGCTCTCACTGCCAAACATGCAGAGCTAACATTGTAAATTACAAGTTATTAGTGAGTTAGCATTCTCGAGATAATCCTCCTTTCCTGTTCTTAGAACGACCAATGAAACTGTGTTTAATATGACCTGAAAACAGGTAACTGAGACCATCAGCGGTGTTTACTCGGGGGTCATATGCTCTCCCATAGACTTCTATAGTCTGTCGCCGCCTAGTGGTCATAAAAAAGGTTTAAGGCACTCCCACTTTGTTCACACTGTTCAGATCTGGAACTATACTGTTGATGAAGATACGGGATTTGTGTTTCACGTGTTTAAAAATGGTCACCACTGCATTATAACCCACTGTTCTCGCCCTCCAGGATCTCCCCAATGCCATGAACGCTGCAGAGATCACAGACAAGCTGGGCCTGCACGCCCTCCGCCAGCGCAGCTGGTACATCCAGGCCACCTGTGCCACCAGCGGCGACGGCTTGTACGAGGGCCTCGACTGGCTCTCCAACCAGCTGAAGAACCAGAAATGATCCATTCCAGCAGTTTTGAAAATTTTTGTTTGTTTGTTTATTTTTTTTTTTCTGTTTCGACACAACAGCAGCACCGGATCCAGGCCCCCCTCTGCGCCCCTCTAACTCCCCTGCCCTGGCTCTTTCTTTCAACAACTTCCTCCTGCTTTTTCCTCTTCCTCATCAGTACTCTTGGGGCTCTAGCCTGTGCTGCTTGTGTGTGTGTGTGGGTTTGTATGCCTGTGTGTGTGTGTGGGTGTGGGTGTGAAGGCGTCTCTGTGTATGCTGGCTGGGATTGGGAGTAACCCTGGCGTGCCTTTTACACACCTCCTGTGGAATCAGCAGTCTGGTTTTCAAGCCCCTCTCTCTTCATCCACCAAACTCAGCCTCTGTCCCGCTCGGCCTGCCCCCTCCTCCCCACCTAATCTCAGTCTTGCACGGCTCCCCCACCTTGTCCCCATTCTCCCCTGCCCTTACTCTCCAGAGGAAGCATGGTTTTCATACGGCAAAGAAAGAGCAAGGGTGCACCCCCCACTCTTCCCAGTAGAATATATCTATGTTGACTAGAAATGCCCACCGTCAGTGCTTAGATGTTCATTTCAACCAGATTTTTGAAACCTCAAACCCACCAAGAGATTCAGTAAATTGCATCTTAACCTGTATCAGGTCGAAGCAAATGGGGAAAAAACACCCCCAGAAAATTAAAAAAAGTAAGAAAATAGAAAATCCCATCCTCGGTCCTTCTGGTGTCATCTGAAAATCATGCTGTTTGTTTTATTAATATTATTATTATATTGGAATATAACAGATTATTCTTAGCAATGGTTCTCCAGTGAACACTACCTTTCTCCCCTCCCACCACTAAGCGAGAGCGTGAAGCACAAAAGAAGAAACGTTTTAAATTGAAATCTCTGAGAATATGCAGTTCTTGTCTTTTGGTTGCCGGTGTTTAAATCTTGGGATTAAATTGGGATTTCTTTTTTTGAGATGACCTTCAGTGTTTCCATGTCAGATACAAGGTGTTGGACATTTTGCACACTTCAGACTGAGGCAGGTGTCCTGATACATTCACAGGCTTCACATGTTATTCCTTTAAAGAAATGTTACATGTTTTTTTTCTGTAACTAGTTTTAGCATTTCTATTTGTACTTTGACTGCTGAACCAAATGCATCTGAGCAGTATGACAAATCCTGTATACGGAAGTAGAAAGTGTATCCTCGAGGGCCTCAGACGAGTTTCTCTTCTCACCAACGGTTGACACTTTTATTTTGAAACTCTGAAAGCATCCAGCTGTGTGTGATTGTTTTCTTTTTGGTTGGGATGAAGGATTGGCACCAATAAAAGAAAAAATATACATTTAAAAAATGAAGGCTTTCTAACTGTGAACGGGCCAGACGTGAAGAAGTAGTTCAGCTGTCTGGGTGTTTGCAGGCTGAAAAGACCAACACAGCAAGTACTCTGTCAGAGGCTCGTCGGTGAGCTGGAAGGACTTGGTGGTAGACCTGTTGAGGGGAATGGGTGTGCAGTTAGCTGGTCGTCCTCAGTGTTGAACCATGGGGGTTAGAGCTGGCACTTCTGTCAAGAATGATTGTAAATCTGTAAGTTCCCCTATAAACTGTTTCTGTGGGGATTTCCTGAACACATTAATAAACATGATTTGATCCAACACCTGTTGGAGAGGCTCTTAATTTTTTCTCATGTTCCAGTGGTGGATGCTCAGGTTGAACATGTTATAAAGATTGTGGTGTGTGTTCATTGCTGTGAAAGTTCAGGCTTCGGACAGCTTTATGGTTTTCCTTTACGTGGCGCCAGTGTCACAGTTTACACATTCAGCAAACAAGAAAAGCATCCCTGTTTTGATGCTGGGAGGAGATGAATTCTTTGCGGTTGTTTGAGGAATGGTATCCAGCCAAATAAAATACCAAGAGCTGGCTGCTGTGGTGAACCAGTGTGAAACACGGTGCAGCCCAAAATAGCTGCACTGAGCATTCCTAATTTAACACAGAGACTCCACCCATCTGCTGTTCAAACCTCTTGTTTATGAGGGGCAGCCAATCAAAAGAAAGCGTGTGTAAAGCAGGAGAAGCTCAGTGTTTGAGGTGAACTGAAAAAATGGACAGCTGAGAGGGAGAGCCACTATAGGAGAGCTTTATGTCTGCATTCTTTTGTGATGGCCAGCAGGGGGAGACACTTGGTTCCTGTGGATTTCCAGTTGTGTGTAGGAAAGCAGCTCTCAGATCATTTACTCTGAGGTGGTTTAACTTGGACACACTTCTTAAAAATGTCTTTTAAAAAAGTCTGCATTTGAACAAACTGCAGAAATGCTTGACAGTCTGTCAGGAAATACATGTCCTGTCCGGGAACAGGAGAAGAAGAGATTTAATAAATTAGGTTTCTGCATATAAATCCCAACCTGTCAAATTACTGTGAAGGCAAAATGGCCCCGCAGAGGCCAATGTTCCTCTAAGTTTAAATATGAATTGGTTTATGAAATAATAATGTTGGTCTTTGAATGCCTCCTTCAAAATTTTCTTCCCACAGGCGGAGCAGTGTGGAAAAGGTAACCAGGACTAAACTGCTGGTTAAACTTTGAAGAGAGAGGCTCAGAGAATCAGCAGGTCTCCTCCAGCTTTAACCTGCAGGTGGAGACAAACATCCACACTCAGTGCCACATCTGACTCCAATCTGAGGAAGAATGAAACAGGGACAATTATGAGTAAAGCTGAAAAATAACTACATAAAAGTCAGTGATGAATGTTTGATGATATGAAAGGAGAATTGTTATTAATTTATATGACAAAAAAACCCTAGATTTTATTCATGGTTTCTGCCCTGATGTTAAAATTACAATAGAATACACTAATGTGAAAAAAAACAAAAAAATTTTTTGAGCAGTTATTCTACCTATTATTAGTGGGTTATAAAATCTGTAAGATAATTTGTTAAACCTTGACTGAGAAACACTGATGAAGTGAAAATCAAATGCTGGTCCACTGAAAGGACCTCTGACTTTAAAATGCACCAAAACCTGAAAACACTGATGCTGCAAAGTAAAGGAGGCCATGTTTAAGCAGAAGAGGCAACAGGCCAGTGACTTAAAAACTAGCAAAAATTTAGCTTTGTTTTGTTGTTTGTAAAATATGTTTTATCATATCAAGAAAGCAAAAGGATAATCACCATTCTTGCTCTTCTAGTTGCACCAGAGTGCTACAAATGGGGGACCAAGAAATAGAAAAAAACTTCAAAGAGACATAAAACATCCAAAAGAGATGCAAAATAACTTCAAAGTAATGCAAAACGACAAATGCTGCGTTTCACAAATCCATGCAAAATGAGCAGAGATGCAAAAAGCAGAAACAAAGCAAGGTAAAAGAGACAGAAAGGAACAAATGATACATCCACCGACAAAAAGATGCAATACAGCTGCAAAGGCATAAAAATAACCACAAAGAGACATAAACAGAAAATGTAAAACAAAACAAATGTAAGAAAACAAACCTGAAAATATTAAAAGACATAAAACAGCTGTAAAGAGATGAAAATACAAAAAGATGCAAAAGCATGAAAATGAGAGACACAACTAGAAGAATTAAAAAGATGCAAAATAAATAGCATGAAATAGCACAATAGAAATCCAAAACAACTACAGATGTACAAAAATAGACATAAAATAATCATAAAGAGCTGAAGAGACACAAAATAACAAACTGACATTAAAAAAAAGAACCATATAAAGTCTAAAACAAGACATGAAACCGCTGCAGAGGGACATACAATTCCCCAGAGATGAGAAACAACTACAGCAGAGTAAAACAAACACCTAATGTATATCTGAATCTATCTCTGCGCATATCTACCATTCTGATCATAAAACCTGCCATATTCCGCCATTTACCTGAGTCCACCCTGCTTTATTATTATTCTGCATTCAGGTGTAATTCTCAGGGACTGATTTGTGTAAGGTAACTTGGTATTTCCCAAGAGAAATAAAAAACTGACACAAAGGCACATAAAGCCGGAAGGTACACACGTGTTTTTTTGACCCATAAGTGCAGCTTCAGTCTCGGCAAGGGAAGGGGAGGAGTCACCGTACACACCTGACGCACAGGCTCCTCCTTCTCTCACCTCTGCTTTCTGTTTGGCTGGCTGTGGGTTAGAAAAACGCGAAGCTCAGCATCAGAGTAGGATATGAGGAGTATGGCTGACAGCTGAAACGCGCCAGCTCAACAGAGTTTACAGGTAAGTCCTCGAAGGTGGTCACAGGTCGGTGAGACCAAGTGCAGACTGATTTTAAGCGGAATGAAACCTGATATGAAGACACGGATAGAGCCGAACTGCGCCGAAATGACCGCTACTTTGTTTTAAAGTCGTGTGTGTTTCAGTAGACGGACGGTTTGTAAAAACACGTGTGCCATTTTTTGTTTGTTTGTGGTTTCGGCTCTGGCCGCGCGCCTGTGACTCACCTGTGCTGGCTTCATTTAGCCGTGCAGCTCGTTAGTTAATGTAGTACAGGTGTGATGAAAGGCTGAGAACGCCAACAATCGTCAGCGGAAGCGCCGACGGTTTCAGCGGGACTTTGGAAATAAGTTTATTAACCAAACAAAGTTTCCTCCAATATAACGTTATTAACTCTGCAGATAATCAGGCTTGATCACCGCTTTGGTCTTAATTTAATACACGTTTGTTTAATTGACTGATGTCATATGAAGGTACGTGGGCCGCTTCACAGTGGGGTTCTGGGACCGCTCACGCCTCACCTGTGCCAGCTTTGATTCGCGCTGTTCCCAGTTTGTAGAGCAGGCAATTGTTTACGGATATGATAAGAATCTGAATGTGTGAGAGGAATCCGGCGCTCCTCAGGCCAAGCTTTAAGGTGAACGTCCTTCCACTTGTGTCTTGGTAAAGATTTTTGGTGGTCTTGGTGACTACTAAATAACTCAACTGAACTTTAAACATATTTAAGGAACTTATCATTTTAGTATGACGTCATACTCATTAGTTTTGTTTCACTGAGCAGATGCATGCTCCAGGTGTTTTAGAGGATAAACCTCAGTGTCTGTCTTCCCTCTGTGTGTCAGCATGTTTCAGGTATCCATAACCAGGAAGTCCTCATCGGCCTGCGTTAAACTCATTCATTCAGACTCGGCAGTTTTCACACAAACGCATTTTTACTCATTTCAGCTTCTTGGCTGTGAGCATCTGCAGGTGCTTATCATTATAAATGTAATTTCAGACATGTGGACAATAATGAAAAAGAGAAACTTAAAGAACTTTAAAACTTTGTGAAATTAATAATTTTGCCATTGAGTTCAGGTGCTGAGTTAAAGGAGACATGGTAAGTTTTCTGCTTCTAAAATGTGATTTTTTTTTTCCTTTTTATAAATGAGAATTTTGAATTATTCATGAGTTTAAGATGTCATCTGTTAGATATTTTAAAGACCCTAGAAAATCAATGCCAAATAGATTAATGAAAATGATTCAGACTTGAATGGCTCTTAGTTTGAGTCGTAATCGCTGTGAAGTTGATCAGGCTGCTGCTGAGGTTACTGTGAGGAGCTGCTGCTTCTGCAGTCCAACCTGAACTCTTCCTCTTTGATGTTTGTGTTGTTGGCTTTGTGATGGTCTTCATTCACATGATGAAGTGTTGGCAGCTCTTTTTGCAAGTTGCAGGTTTCATTCAGCTGCTTTTTACTTCTGAGGTTCACTGGAGCGTTTCTTCTTTCGGCACATGCACGACTGTTCACACACAGTGATTTTACACACTAACTGCTGCACGTTCAGTGTTTGTGTTTGAACAGGCCCAGATTATTGATCTGCTGCTGCTGTGCTCAGAATAAAGCAGGCGTTCAGATGCTCTGCCTGCTGTCTGTAAGGCCGTTTCTACACCTGCAGGCTGGCAGCAGAGCTCATCACCTGCTGAACGAGCTGCACGACAACATGAGGTCCACAATAAGCCGAGTCGCGGTGCTGCATGTTGTGTTTGCACAGAGCAAAGATCCAAAGCCTCATTGGATGAAGATTGTTCAGCTTTAGTTGAGTCTTAAGTTTTTAACTTTGAAGATCTTTCATTGTTGTATGTGTATCAGGATTTCTGATCAACAGCAATGCAGTGTGATAAAACTGAGGGGTAAGCTGCAGTGACAGCAGTGTAGGTGGTGGAGCAGGTTTACTGCTGATGGTGCAGGTGATGGCAGTTTGATTGAAATGTCCTGAAGCAAAACGCTGAACTGCGGTGAACCTGGCGGTGCATGCAGGGAAGTGTTGCAGACACTCAGAGTCCTGGGCAGAAATGTGTGCCAGAGCTCCGCAGCAGCGGAGATGCTGGTACAAAACTTTAAGGGGAGAAAATGTTGACTACAACTTAATTTTGGGATAAAGGCAGCTGCTTTTGTCAGATGTGACTCGTGCAGTTTATCCCAGTGAAGTTAATCTGCATAATGCTTCCACATAACTGCAAGGGAGAGCCACTCAGTCTCTGAATGCCAGTGAAGGGGACCTTATTACCTCCTAACAGGACATACTGGAGACGCCTCTTTGGAAGAAAAGGAAGTGATGCCATCCAATAATTCATGTTTGCTTTCTTGAACTGATCAATAACTGAAGTAAGACAGATTATGCAAATGTTAATTTAGTATAGTTTAATTTCGTGCTATACCCTGCTCAGGTGTTTTGAGGTGGGAGTTACCACCTCTGCAGTTGCTCTGTATGGTCTCTGCAGCAGGACCGGAAGAGCAGCTAATCTGAATGAGTTTATTTCACTTTATGGGTGTTTATTCTGAGTTATTTGAAATTAGAACTTTCTGCATTATGTTTTTCTTCACATCTTTCCTTCAATATTTTCCATTGACATGAACGAAAACTGATTATGAAAGAAGTTCTGGACTATTTGAAGGTTTTTCTAATTTTAACCGTTTGGTGCAGGTAGCTGTTTGTGACTGTTGGGGAAACAGCAGCAGAATTAGTAAACTGACATATTTCCAATCTGGAATGAGTGCACCTGTAAGATAAAATAATAAAAAACAGCCAAGCAGATGCTGCACCTGTGATCCAGCTACAATAAATTTTAACAGTAAATATGGAGGAAATGTTTAGCTTTTCAAAATCACATTTATTAACCCGACAAACTCAATAACGATTTCTGAATTACTTACAAATACTACAAACTTTGAGAGTCTGAAGTATCAAAGTCTCATTCTCCACAGATATGGATGGGTGATGCATGATGAGAACTTAATTTTTGAAAATAGCTTTTTATTTAGATGTTGACAAAATAAGCCAACAACAATAAAAATGTGTCCATCTTTCTGTGCAACGATGATTCCACCTGATTCATGTCTCTGCAAACATGTCGGTTTCCCAGCTGAAGCCTGGTCACATGGTTGTCTGCTGCTTAGCAGTGCTGCAGTGTTGCTGTTCATGGAAATGTTTAGTGACATATGAGGAAAATGTTTTATTTTAGGACACACTCTGCATAGGTGTTTGTGGAAAATCTGTCTCTCGGGAAACGCACGACTCGACCATGCTGTTTTTGTCGTATTGTACGTTACTGCAACTGCAAGTTTTTTTTTAAATTGAAATTTACAAACAAAACTCATTGTGAGATTAAAGTTACAAATTTCGTATTAGGACAAGAAGCATTAGTAGTTGCAGGTGTTCAATATGTACTACTTTAATCTAAATGTTTTTAATTAAAAAATGTTTTTTGAGATGGCAGCATCACTCGGCTGCTGCACATCCATGATGAGGATCTGCTGCTCATCACATCCCAAAGCTGCTCTCTGGACTGACATGTGGTTGTGTGGGATAATTTCTTTGCACAGAAAATGAACTTGTAATTGTTGGTTACCCTTGATGGGTGTGTGTGTCTTAAGTATTCAAAATTACTTATTTTAGTAAATATGTTATTTACGAAACCATCAATCCAGGAAATGACCCCCAAATGTTTACTGACAGACATTGTTTGCTGGATATTCACAAAATGGATTTTATCTTGAGTGATGGAAGTTATTTATGAATATTTTAGAAAAATAAGTGGTCCCTGGGCAGCACCGTGGTGTGGTGATTGCCACCATCGCCCCACAGCTGGGAGGTTGTGGGTTTGAACCGACCAGCGAGCACCTTTGCAGTCTGCATGTTGTCCCTGTGTCTGCATGGGCTCTTGTTGGGTCCTCTGGCTTTCTCTGTCTGAAAACGAATGACCTATGACTGGTGGATTAGGCTCGAGCCCAGCCCTGACCCTGATTTGGATAGCCATGAGTAAATGGACGGATGAATGGAAAATCTGGAGTCACCAGGCAGTGTTTACTTAATGTTTCTATTAATATTGCTGCAACAATACAGCACAGAAATGTTGTTCTCCCAGTCCTAATGCTTATTGTCGCATTTGTGCGTGTGACGTGCAGCTGGATGACGAATGTTGTTGTTTATACGTGGTGTACACTAGTTCTGCAGGCGCACACCGAGCTCAGTGTTTCCCTCTGTCTGAATACAGGTCAGCAGTAGTTTGCATGTGGATTTGACCAGCGAGCTCACTGGCACAGTGATCCATGTCGGCGCTATAAACTCGAGCAGACTGTGATTGGAGGCTAACCTTCACCTTTGCCCTCAGGTAACATGATGGAGGTGGAAGGTTCCTGGGCAGGAGCTTTTGACGGCTCAGAGACGATGGAGGAGTCGACTGAGATGTTGGGCAGCTCCACTCTGACTCTGGCTCCTCTGGTAGCTGACTCGCCATCCATTCGCCGCTCCCTGCCCATCCCGATCACCTCAAACAGGTACGACCAGCAGCCGCACACACGTTACTCACAGGGACTGCTCAATACACTCACACACATGCACACAGCATGGACATGAGTCATTACTCCTGAAGGAGGTGAATGTTGACTCAAGTGAGTGACTCAGGAGTTTCTGTTCTTCCTAGTCTTAAAGACGTAAATGAAACTGCTGCCAACTGTCACACGGTGCTTTCCTTCTTTACTTCATCGGTTTCTTCTTGGACTGCTGATGAGCTGAAACAAAGATGCAGAGATGCCATCACTTCTGTGTCAGCACAGTGAAATTAACCAGTTTTCCACATTAGGTGAGGAAGTCTGTTGACAAATTGTTGGACTTTTTTCTTGTTGAGGAAGTATGTGTGAGGCTGAAACGGACACGGACAGCAGATGGCTTCAGGAGAAAGGACACAGATTTATACCAGTGGAGCAGCCTTGTCCCACATACTTATGAATCATTCAACTTGGTTAGTTAAATGTTACTGATATCAGCCCAGCAGCTAAAACTGTATTAAATCACAGCATCTGTCTAGATCTCATTTGGTCTGTTATAGCTGTGAAATATCTCTAGTCTGCACTGTGTGAGAGCAGCAGAGGCTCAGACAAACATGTTAAACATGTTCAATGGGCTGAAGGCGCACATGGCTGTGTGAGAGAGGGGCTGGAAAATGGTGCAAATTAAAAGCCAGCTGTATCAGGTAAGACTTACTGGAATCATCCCAGTACAACGCTCAGGTGTCCTGTTTTAGGCTTCTATTGCTTTTGAAGGCTTAAAGAAAAAAAAACTTCTGTTGGCTGCTTTTTTTTTTTTTTTTTTTAGGGTTAAAGTTGCTTCGTGTAATTCTTTTTGGGGAAAAGACACTTGGATGGCAGTGAAAAAGTTCCGATCTTCTGCAGACTGAAGTTCGAGGAATGTTGCAGGAATCTTTCAGGGAACTGAGGAAGTGACTTAATATATTAGGATCAGGTTATGTCTGCAGCATAGGTTACCATGGTCACACATCTGGGTAATAAGTGAGCATCCATAAACCTTTAGTGAGCTCATTAAGCCCCAAAGCCTGCTTCGTAGTGCAGGCTGATTTATTTATTTTTTTAAAACGGACGTCTAGCCAGGGTCTTTATTCATTCGTTACCCGTCTCTGGTGGACATTCCTGGCTCCAGTTGTCTAGGTAACCTTCTAACCTCTTTACCACCACGTATGTCACTCAGTGCTAACTTGCACTCTTTGATAGTAGCATCAATCGCTTCCCACTTTGCATCACTAGCAGTCAATTCTCCCATCATCCCTTGAAATTCCCAGATGTTTGGTCACTGCTTCCCTCTGTGACAAGTGAATGCCTCTTTAAGGTTATACTCACTACTTACTTGTACCCAAAGAAGTTTGAGAAGTGTGATTTGCTGTGTGGCCGGTCTGGATGCACTTAAGCGTGTCGTGCTCTGTCCCTGCTGAGGAGGTGAGTCTGGCTGCAGTTCACCTGGCCTCAGTGCTGCTTCATCAGCTGCCTCATTGAAAATCACTAAGTAGGTTACAAATCTGAGAGTGGTGAGCATGTCACCACTTCTAAAAATGACCCCAATGAGGGAGAGAAGAGCTGAGTGCAGACCTGCAGAGGGTGATGACACTATCATTATGTCAGACATTGTTTGATACATCAAGGCTGGAATATGGCTTCACTGTAATGTAGACTTAAGGAAGAACATAATTTGTTCGTCAAAGCAGCATGATTCAATTCCGTTTTTTTAAAATGGATTTATTAAAGTCTGATTCTATATTTACCATTTATTTGTAACTTGCTGATTGTGATGAGTTTCTCATTTTGATGCTGACGTGTTCTTTCATCTGTTTCCAGGGCAAAGGGTGTGGAGCCGTTCTCTTCCTCTGTCCCAGCCATTCCAAACCCGTTCCCGGAGCTGTCCAAGTCTCCAGTGCTCATCAGCTCATTTCCGCCACAGTCCAATGACAAACATGTAAGTCTGCATCAGCTTATCAGACTTCCAGAGTGAAGCTCGATCTGAACTGAGCCAAATTGATTGTGAACTTAAGGAAACACTGGTGCTTCTGCACCTTTTTTTTAAGGTGTTCATTATTATGGTTATCAATTTATTCTAAAATACTTAATATTAGCCATTAATGTCCGTTTGGGACCTACACTTCCATTAGCTTTTCAAAGTTTGTTTTTTTTTTTTTTTAATTTTTTGTTCACAGCTTTTTTATTCCTTTTTTTCATTTTTTTTTTTCTTATTTGTTTTTTTTTTTTTTTTTTTTTTTTTTTTTTTTTTTTTTTTTAATTTTGTGATCACAGCATTTTTAATCCTTTATTCCATATTTTATTATATCTGTAATTCCTTTCTGGATTTTTCTTGAGTTCATGCCTCATTTCTATCATCTGTTTAAAAAGTAATGGTGGCCAAATTCTGCAGCCAAGTTATTTGTTGTTAATCCACTCCTGAAATAAGTCCCCAGTGGGATGCATTTTGTCCTCCTCTTCTTCCATATTGGCTTCAATCTGATTTTCACTTCAGGCCTGAGGTTGAAGGTGAATGTTAGAGGAGCTGATGAGCAGCATATTGTTGGTTTTCTGGTGCTTTTCAGAAGCGTTTTTGACCAAATCAGAGCTTCTACTGTATGATTCCATCACACCTGCTGGGAGCTGACAGGTGGTATCAGGATGTGGAGCCTTCAGTGTATGACAGCAGCAGAGCTGCATTTTCATGTCTGCGAATCACAAACACTGCCAGAGTAAACACGTCTAAAGTTACATCAGCATGTCTGCGTGCTGTGCTTGCCTGGGGCCAGCTGTGGGGCGGGTTTATTCAGTTATTATATATTCCATCAGAAAACATCAGCGCACTCACCTTTTCTCAGCCCTGAGTGGTGTCTGCACTCCTCTGCGTGGGATGGTGAGCTGACGGTCTCTCAGGATTCAGCATAATCAGCACATGAGAGCCTGCTAGCCATTAAACATGTGGGCCAATTTGATTGGTCAGTGACAGTGTCCACCAATCACAGCAGTGTGTCCACCTGTGAAGCACGTTGGCTAATGCAAACATCAAATTAATATCATTCAACTATAGCATGATCTCTCTCACACTTCTGTCACAGTTCATGATGAAGCTGCAGCCTGTCCCCTCATACCGAGCAGCAAAGAGGCAGTGTGAGTAGGACAGTCGCCCAGGAAGAGTGAAGGAAAGCGCAGTTCACAGGTTAAAACCCCAGCAAGAGTCTTTTATCAGACCACCTGTTCACCAGCTGCTGCCATCAATCACGTTTCTTTGACTGGGCGATAAAGCTTCTGAACGAAGATTAAACTGAAGCTAAAGCTGTTGGTCTGCTTGAGAAGCAAAGGGAGAAAGTGTGTTTCCAGCTCTGAGGCCATGATTGGTGCACAGCAGCTTAGTCATGCAGATGGGAAAGGCCCTTTTCCTGCTCTGCTGTGAAGAACTTCCATCAAGCACTGTGACAGTCGCCTGATCCGTCAGTGCTGGACTTCAGCAGTGCTCTGACTCCCTGCAGCTGGTTAAACATCTGCTGGAAAATCTGATGCCAGGCAGCAAAACTGAGGTTATTTGCACAAAGTGATTCATTGATTTGTGAATTTCACACTATTTTGGCTTCCAGCAATAATGAAAACAAAAGGATCATTTTCCTGCAGAGCTGTGAGCACTTGGCCTTTACGTTACTGCTTTTTCAAAATGTAATCCAGTTTTGCAGTGAAGCATTTGGTGCAGGCAGGTGTAAACTATAAAAATTATTTTTTGATTTAGTAGTTCACATTGAAATGACACTTTGACCTCCGAGTTCATGTTTGATCCCATCCGGAACAGGAAAGCAGTAAATCAGTGCAGTATCGAAAGCTGTTAATGGAACAACCTCAAAAGTGAGGAGATCTGAATGTGTGAAAACACAAAGGCTCACGGTCAGTTGGGAGTCAGCTTTGTGTGGGGTACAGAAGGTTTTCAGATTTCCAAATGTGCTGCAGCGATCTGACCTTTTTCAAAGACTTCCGTAGAGGATGGACATCTTCACGCTTCTCTTTCCATGAGTGTTGGTACTTAACTAGTGAAACCAGCTCCTTTTTTATAGAAGTAAAAACTTTAGCTTTGTATCTTAAATGTGGAAATGTATTTTAAGTCACAGTGGCCTGACCAGATATTAATCTGTGGGCATTTCCAGTGAAAGAATTTTCCTCCCCGTAATCATTCCTGGTGAACAGGTACCCATTATTCACCCTGACTGACGCAGCCACTTGCCCAACCAGTCTGGACTTCAGTGATTGACAGCTGCAGGTTTCTGGTTGGGCAGGTTTTGCTGTCTTTTACTTGGAACTTCTCTGAGATCCAGACACTTTGTCAGACAGCAGTGGCTCGGAGCATCATCCTAACCAGTGAATACCCTGGCCTTAGCTCACCTCTGCAGCATCAGCAGCACACAGGCGGGCCTCGTGCACGGCTGCTTCATCAGTCTGTGGACTTGAACACGCGCGGATGAAGATGGGAGGGCTTCGGTCTGCTTCAAATACTCAGGATCCACTAAGACACAAACACAATGGCCTCACTCGTGTCGATCTAAAAGAATCTGAAGGGCCTTCAGTTTGTGTCGAGGCTCATTAAATCCAGCGCGTCTCTGACATCGCACAGCAGTTGGCAGGTTCTTGGCCTCACTCTTGGCTGCTTGTCCTGAATGTGCTGATGCAGAGCCAAAACCAGCTGTTAGATTCATGTACTGCACTCATTTGTGTCTTGGACCGTACAGATTTAACCTGAGGAGATTTTTAAAATGCACACATTGTGCAGTTTTAGGTGCTACTTAAACTTCACCACTTTAGTGATATTCAGTATTTTACTTTTTCAATCAACTACATTTATGTCACTTCTGTAAGCAGTGGTGCAGGCACAGCTGGAGATCACTGTGAACACACAGCAGCCTGCACGTCATAATGCTGCAGAATCCTGCTCACACCAGCTGTCCAAGAAATGGAAAGCTATTTTTATTGGCTCAAATCCTGTTTGCAACAGGCTATTAATGCTGATGAAACCACATCTTATTTTGCAGCTGATGTGTTTGATAGTTGCTGCTCGATTCTACAGCTAATGTGTACCTGGCACAGGCGGGTGGCTCCAGGCTGAGTGGTTCCAAAGCTTTCTGCCCTTTAAGGCATCACATCCTCACCCAGCGTGTTTGAAGTCAAGCTCATTTCTGCCCTCAGAGACCTCACTCATACATTGAGATAAAAGTTATCCGACCTGAGGTTAATGTGGAGGGTTGGAGCAAAGATGGATCCCAATACAAGGATGCGTCTCTTTCTGGTTGTCACAGGTAGCCGAGCTGATGGGCTCGCAGTGTTTCAGGTCACATCGGTTCTGTTAGTGCAGTTATCAATGAGACAGATCAGAAGTGTGAGGGTTTGAGGCACGTGTGTGTACATGTGGCAGTGACATAGGGATGGGTCAGTTATTAAGGCTGTTCTGCTCATCGGTGTGCAATCTGGAGTGAAACGGCTGCTGTGTTATCACAGTCACTGTTGGCTGTAAGGTGGCAGCGCGTTTACTTCAAAGATGTAACCGGAAATGTACAAACTGAGTACTTTAAGAGCATCGTGCTGTGACCTCATTTCAGGAAGCTGCCCTTATGTTTGGGGGGCGGGGGGGTTTTGACTGTCAGTAGCTTACAATAAGAACATGATCAGCATCCCTCCCCCACAGGGGAACTGCTGACCCCTGGGAAAATAACACAAGGTTTTGATGCTAAACTCAAAGATCAGTGAGATTACTAATTGAGGTCTGAATGCAGAAATGGTTCCATTGTTATTTTGTTTGAGGCTGAAAATTTTTATTTCTCTGTTAATGTCTTTTTTTTATAAAATTCCTACTTTATTTTATTTTAACACATTACATTAGCACCAACAATTTTTCATTCTTTCTCCTGTGACATATGTGAAGTACTGTATAAAATATTGTATTAATGCACAAATGTAAAGAAGATTTAAGGTGACCTTTTTTTTTAAAGTAATTTTTTGGTGATTTTAGTGGAGTAAAAGGTGTGAATGTGTGTTCAGATGATTAAGGTGTATGGAGAGGACAGCCACAGCAGGTCTGTGTGGGTATCTCCAGGAGCCACAGCCAGGGAAGTGTGCCACATGCTGGTGCAGACGGCTCACTGCATTGACCAGGAAAACTGGGCCCTCCTTGAAGTCCATCCCACCCTTGGTTTGGGTAAGATGACACTGCTGAACCACCTTTAACACAGGTGAAATCACAGGTATGCTGAAGCTTCACACACCTCATCCTGTCTCCACAGAGAGGTGTCTGGAGGACCACGAGGTTGTGTTGGAAGTTCAGGCGACCTGGTCTCTGAAGGGTGACACGAGATTCATGTTCTGGAAGAATTACGCCAAATACGAGTTCTTCAGGAAGCCGGTGGTATGCAGCCCGCTGTTGCACTGACAAGTCTAAAGAAAGGAGTTTAAAGCAAATCCCCTGCTTTCCTTCTTACA
The DNA here is from genome assembly GCA_015052665.1 of Apistogramma diplotaenia. NCBI lineage: Eukaryota > Metazoa > Chordata > Actinopteri > Cichliformes > Cichlidae > Apistogramma > Apistogramma diplotaenia. The sequence continues at coordinate 9,106 of VOQJ01038727.1, read as the reverse complement.
TAACAGCAGGCTGAGCGTTTATTAAACATGTTGCTGCAGTGGATGTTAGTGAGGCCTGACTTCATGGTGACTTGACTGACAGGTTGCGTGCTGATACAGACACGCTGGTTTAATGCCTCAAATATTTTATTATGTTTGCTCTGTGCTGTTAAACGGCATTGACACTGGAAATGATCCCGACCTGTTGCTGTCCGTGTAACCTGTACCCGGTGTCTCCAGAAGGCTCTGCAGGGAATATGATCACACAGTTGGGCCTTAAGCCCCTGGCATGCTCAGTACTTCTCTGAACAAGTCACATGTTGCCACTTTAATGCATCTTAAACGAGGATGTGTGGAAGGTGTAGTGGATCTTCATCTATCCAGTTGTCCCCATCGCTGATTGGTTGAAGCAGCTTCTTTGGAATGAATGTGTGTGCCTGATTGTAATGACAGTCCTCTGCTTCTTCCCACAGCTCTTCTTCCCAGAGTCCATGATCTCTGACAGTGCTGATGTCAGCAAGGGTATGACATCATCAGAGCTCATTAAGGTAAACTGTCCTGGAATCAGTGGTTCATTCATAGTGACTCGTGAACATCAGTGTATGAAGTCGATCCATCGGCATAACTTTCATACAGAAATGAAGCAACAGGTGGTTTACATGGAGAGGTTACAGCAGGCACGTCTAGTCACTTCCTGTTTTAGAAACAAAGCCCCAGAGTTTTTTTTTTGTTTTTTTTAAATCATTTATCTTCTGTTTAAACATTGAGCAATTCCGGTTATTTTTTTTTTTTCAGCTCATGTGCTACCACACCTGTGTGCTGAGTAAATGATGGGCACAGGAGTCTAAAATGACATGCACAGGAAATGATGTTTGCAACTTGTTGAGCTTCTAACATTAACTTCACTTTAGTCTGAAAGCACTGACTCTGGGGACAAGCATTCGTATAAAATTGAGAGCTGGCTGTGACACACACACACACACACACACGTAAGAAACCAGCCCGACATTTACAGCTGAAAACAACCAATGAGTCTCTTCGGGTACAGAGATCAGAGATGGCCTTGTAGCAGGACCAGCATACAGAGAACAGTGATGAACATGATTTACACAACCAGCAAGAAAACAAAGCAGAAGGAAAAACGGGATCTAATTTTGGGCCAGCTGCATTCATAAAAAGCAAAGCGCTTTAATGTTTATATGTAACCAGTCTTCTTGGGTACTTCTGCGTTTATTAATGAGGTGTGTTCACTTATCAGAACCTGCTGAAGTCGGGGACGTGTCCTGAGATCCAGGGTTTCCTGCACGTAAAAGAACCAAGTCGAAAGGCCTGGAAGAAGGTCTACTTCTTTCTCCGCCGCTCAGGACTCTACAGCTCCACCAAGGGCTCATCCAAGGTCAGCAGGTGCAATCACACTTGGATCATCACAGGATCTACATCACTTCCAGTCTGAGGAGTAAACTGGGTTTCCACATGTTTTTGTTGGGTCTAGGAGCCTCGTCACCTGCAGTATGTGGCTGATCTGGAAGATCTGAACGTCTACAGTGTGGTGAACAGCCGTAAACTCTATGGAGCACCTACAGATTTCACCTTCTGCATCAAGGTGAGCTCATTTCTGAGGCAGGAAAACTGCGAGAGCTTTTCCACTGATGAACTTCCTCAATAACAGCATCCCCCTTGTTCAGCCTGCTGGTGTGAAGCAGCAAAAAGGGGGGAAGTTCAGTCTTCAGGAAAATAAAGCTGATATCTGACAGGGTCTCAAACCACAAACTTCTGTAATTTTCAGAGCAGGTTACATACTGAATGCATGTAAGAAGATCAGTATGAACTTTGTGTGCAAACCTTTTTTCCTTTAGTTTAGGTTTTGGCAGTTTATCTGTTTCACTGTCAGAAAATATCTGTAGTTGAATTTCATCTGCCTCCTTTTTCCAAGTTATTGTGGAGGACATGTTACCATTTGGCTGTTGCACATCTAGCAGAGAGCACGTTAGCACTTAGCATTTTGTAAGTTAATAAGTTTGCTAAAGTGACCTCACTCTTTGTTTGCACAGCCTTCCAAAAACCCCATCCGTGTTCAGGACCTGAAGATCCTGTGTGCTGAACATGAACAGACACGGACTTGTTGGACATCCGCCTTCAGATTGTTCAAGGTATTATTTTTGCAAACACGTGTGTGTGTGTGTGCATTTATACACATGAGTGTAGACAGTAAATGATCATTTTGTGCTGTCAGCATGGGAAGCAGCTCCATTGTAACTACCAGATGTCCAAATCAGTGCCACAAAAACAGGAAGGAATCAACCTCACAGATAGCAAAGTGAGTTCCTCATACACGGCACGACAGAGCGAATATGAGCCTGTTGGGAGCGTCATCTTGTGTTCATGCTGTTTTTCTTTGTAACTGTATGCAGTCCAAGTCAGAGGCCAACCTGGTGGCCATGGACTTCTCTGGGAAGTCTGGAGGGAGGGTCATCCAGAACCCGATGGAGGCCCAGAGCGCAGAGCGGGAGGAGGGGCTGGCCTGGAGGGTGAGCAGGGGATGGACCTCCTTTAAAGTGTTTGCAGAGTGTCTTTCCTTCAAGTCAGCATGAAGTGCAATAAAACGACTTTAAAAAAAAAATGAAATGATAACCATGAAACCAGTAACAAATGTATGAAGCTGAAATGGTTAACACTGCAGTTCCATCTGAGAAGTCTGGCTTTTAGTTACTAAATGCTCTTCTCTGTTCAGCCACCTAATGTGACTAGTGTACCGTTGGTGTACAGTGACTTTAACCACAGGTTTGGCTCACAGAGCACTGAGACTGATCCAGAACAGCACAGCTCAGAGCTGTGAAACCAGAAGCTTGAGTGACTCTAACCCTGTGAGGACAGGTTTAAAGTGCACCTATTCTGTTCATTCCCAGCTCCTCATTTCTATTCCTGGCTGCTTCAATATAATCCTTATTTATTTCATGCTGAGCCTCGGCGAAACAAGATGTTTCAGCTCCCCTCTGTTGCTTGTGATTGGCTGCCCCTCACAAACAGAAGGTTTGAATAGCAGGTGTGCGGGGCTTCTGTGTTAGTGATGACTATATTAGGAACTTCCTTTTTTCTAACATGCAGAGGCAAGTGTAGGGGAAAAATGCTTGAACTTTTAGCTCACAGGGATTACTTGTACATACACTGACCTCTTTATTTAAAACTCTTGCATTATTTAATATGAATCTCAGCCAATGGAGCAAAATGCACATGACAAAGCACCCTTATCCTTACCTGATTTAACTGGTACCGGACAATGATGCAGCCCCTCGGTTCTGGTGCCTCAAACAGGCAAGGTGATGGAAGAGTCAAGAATGGCAGGGGAGTAAAAGAAATCTGTGGGTGCCTACAGCAGTGAGGTTTCTCACGGGCATTACTGTACAAATATTCCCTGTGTGAAACTTTCCTCTGAACATCCATCATTGTAACGGTCTTGCATAAAATAGTCACAGGTTCAGTTTAAAGTGTAACTGAGATTAGAAACACTTGTTTTTGAGAGAAAGCATTTTTAGCAACAATTCAAAATGTAACAGCTGTCCACAAACATGGTGGACTTAAGAGTTTGCTTGCAGTGTGACCTCATGGCAAACGATGGCTGCTACACAAATTCTTTTGTCACATTAAGCCCAGTATTGATTCATGTCTGCAGCACATCCTGTATGTTGACTCGTCATTGGTGACAGTCACTATTGCAACCAAGAAGAAAAGTGAGCTTTGAAAAGCTGTTGTACCTTAAACCATAAAAGCTTTTTATGGCCTAAACTTAACAGAAGGTTTCATTGTCTAATCCTGACAAGTGATTACACCATTAAAATGACTAACAGGCTAATGAATAACATCAGTGGTGAAATGATTCATGGTTGCATCAAACCCTCCTAAAGTGGACCTCTTCACATTTATAAGTGTAAAATATTCACTTTGTGCACATGGATACAAATCAAGACCAGACTGAAATAGAAAAGAAAAAAACATTTTTGGGTCCAGAAACTCAAATTAAGTCACAAACTTGAGACTCTTATCAGATTACAGAAGCATAATGCCATTTAGAAAGGGTTCTCTATATTTTTCTGTAAAGCTGTTGCTACAGAATGTCTTGTGGGCCTGTGGGTGAGTGAAGCGAGCCTGCAGCAGCACAGCCAAAGCTTCTGTCCAAAGATCTCAGTTTTTGGAGGGAAAAGGTCATAAAACTGAAGCTTGACTGTCACTGCTGTGGGAGAGGGATGCTTCACATAATTATGTACATACAAAAGTCTAAAAGGAAAACCAAATATCAGTATTCTCAGGTTGCTGTGACTAACTGAAGCACAGAAGCAGCTATTAAGAGAAGTACACAGGTCTCCTCTAAGAAACCTCTTTAGGATTTAAATGAACTGAAAATAAGACTCTGTGATAAACTGGGATCCTTCTTGGAGGGGGTTGAAGTGTTGTGAAATGCCTGAAATTGTCTTTTAACTGCTGCTGGTTTTTCTTCACTGACAGAGGCGAGAGGCCCTGAGGTGCAGTCTGCCTAACCTGAACTCTGCTGTGAGACCTTCCTGTAAGTCCACGAGGGAACATGGCTCCTAGTCCATGGTTCATTTAAAAGAGAAAAATCTTGCTTATTTGTTCTATACCTTATCTGTCTTCAGCCATCCACATGACCCAGACATGGTTCCATGGTGGTGTTTCCAGGAAGGAAGCAGAGAGACTGATAGAGAAGCAGGGGCTGGTAGACGGGTGAGTGCAGGATGACAGTACAGACCTTTTTATCTGTACTGCACATCAGTAGCTGAAGCTTTTTGTGCGTTGATCAGTTTGTATTCAAGTAGCTGCATATGGATGGCTATTTTCTTTGGTGGAGTGACGTGTAGAGGAAATGGGACCAGCCCGTTGTAATGGGTTGTAATAGTGGCCCAGACTCATGAGGATCCAATACATTTTGGGGGGAAACAAACTTTGACTTGTTACTGCCATCACTGGGAGACTGGTTGGAAAAAGCCTGCTCCCACCACTACCCAACCCCACATCACTGGAAGATGATGAATTAAGTTAAAAACTTGAGTAACTGCTAGTGCCACCCTTATTTCTTCCATGATATTCCTGGAGGACCCAGCAGTGTCTGGCAGACTCCCAAAAGCCTCATTCGTGTTGGCTGGCTCACTTTGCTCATGCAGCACTGCTTGCAACCACTGATGCTTGATGAGCTCAGCTGAATGTTCCACGCCCACTGTGTAAAAGGCCAAGGCTTCAGCTTCCACAGTCTCAGAAGTGAAACATGGAAGCTAATAATTAGCTTCCATGTTGGCACAGACTGCCACCTTCCAAATGATTGCCAGGTTTTCTTGTTCACCTTTTGTTCATATTATCCAGGTAAAGTTTACTACCTACACTTGCAGTCTATAGAGATTGCCCTCTGGTGGTGCTTTTGTGCAGTGCACTAAAATATTCAATTCAGCACCTCCCTCTCAGAGTATTGAATGTGCAATGGTTTTCCAAGTCAAAGCCTTCATGTAAGATGTGCTGCTTCTACCAGCACCAGGGATAACACGTCAAGCGTTCAAATTTGCTAAGATGAGAAAATTGCTGAGCAGTAATTCTCTTTTCTGTGAGGTGTATGACCTTGAGCTTGTTTTTGGTAGAATGTTCCTGATTCGTGAGAGCCAGCAGCATGCACGCTGCTTCGTCCTGTCGCTGTGCTACCAGCTGAAGACGAAACACTACCTGGTGATTCCGGTGAGTTCCGTTCATTCAGTCTCTGCTCAAAGAATAAATCCCTTTTCTGTGTGACGCACCCTGACTGATTAACTTTGTGTCTGCAGTTTGAGGATAGTGGCAGGAAGTACTTCACCATGGACGACGGTGACACACTCTTCATTGACCTCCTGCAGCTGGTGGAGTTTCACCAAATAAACAAGGGCATCCTGCCAGTGTGCCTCAAGCACCCCTGCATCTGTGTGGCTCTATAGACCCGTGGCTCTGTCGCCTCACCTCTGCCCTGCTGTACCACCCGAACTCACTCAATCAGGGTCTGATGGAAAATCTTTAACTGCAGTGGGATCGATTTTATCAGGGCTGTGAGACGAGGACTCGCGGAACGCCAGAAACGAAGCATATTGTTTGCTCCTCCTCCCTTCAGTTTTTTTTCTTCTCCACAACATGCAGCTCCAGACTGTGGCTGCTTTTAATTTTAACAAACGAGCTGCAGCCTCATCAGAGATGGCTTAATTAGCCGTGTTGGATAGAAGTTTGTTGATGTGCACTTTGATTCAGATCCATGCCACGGCTGCCATGAGCAGTCAAAGACCTTCACTGTGAGCAGCAGCAGCAGCAGCAGGAGGGGGAAGTGGTGTCTAATTATGGCCTGGACAGTCAAAATGTGGCCACCAGAGGGTGCTCTTATTCAAAGCTCAAAGGAGGATGAGGTTTCTCAGCTCATTATGGAAAGGGCAAGTGTGAATTGATGGGAGAATACTTAATCATAAATATGCACCTAGTTGCAATCATGTAGCATGTAAATTTTCACTCTCCTGACTGCTGTTTTCTGGACTTGGATTTGTGCCTCATATTTTAACTTGGAGCCAACTTTAATTCATAGAACAGTAAAAGCTATTTCACTGCTGTATTTGCACAAAGGTGGTGATGGGGGGCTCTGTATATGATTTTAAAGGGAGTCTTTCTAGAGGGGGAAGCTTTCTCTAGAGGAAAACTGTAAAATGTGGTTAAAGCTATACATCGAACAAAGACTTAATTTTAAAGGTCTGTAATTTCTGGAAAATGTGCTGTTTTATACCCAAAAGTGTAGTTAGTGTTGCTGCTCCTACAGGTGTAATAACGATAAAAATGCAATAATGCCAAATTACAAAATACTTCTCCAGATAACATCTGGGAAATTATTGGGAATGTGTGTGTGTGGAGTGGGGATTGGACTGTGTGACTGCATTTCCTGTGTATTTTATCATGAAGGTTTTTTGAAATGTTTGCATGTACATACATCTGGGCATTAGTCATTCAATGACAGATTTACTGTTCACATTTTATTGAACAGATTGTGGCTTTTATTGACCTTGTGTTATTTTCAGACTTGTTCATATGTTGAATAAATACTTTCATATTAAACAGATGCTGTTAAGTTTAAAATGATAAAAGCCGTGCTGGTCCACGAGATCTGTAGACATTTAGTGAAACTTCAGGGAGATCTTTGTCCAGTCAGGAAACTGTTTCAGCTCCTTTGGTGCAAGTACAGGTGCACTGGAGAGGGAAAAAGGGAGTGATTTAAGAGGTGACTGTTGTCCTGACATTGAAATTTTGCTAGTGGTTCCTGTCACTGCTGGGAGCTCAAGATGGTACCTGCAGACCATCCAGGTTGCATGGATAGGGGAGACCGGAGCACATTGATCATGTGTTTACATTGAACCACCCGGGATTTCTCCTGTATCACTGTAGCTGACTGAGTCAGGTCAAAGTACTTCCAAACCTTAGGAACATCATGGACTATATCAGAGGAATTATACAGCAATATAGAGACATTTGTCTGCAGGTTGTAGACCTCATCAAGCATACTGTATGTGAGGTCAATCTGCATTATGTGGTCTGCAACAAAAAGGTGAAGTGGAGTCCAGTGTACGCCCTCCTTGCAGGGACTGTTTATAGCTGCATATACATCGCGCCAACTACCAGGCAGCAGTGTGGAGATGCTGCCTAGAGGAACAGCCACACATACCAGAAGCAAAAGGTCATGGACAACTGATGAGGTGATAATTTCACTAAATACATGTTCACCATCTCAGTTTAATAATATGGTATATGTATTGATATTCAACTTTTAGGTTCTTCACAAAATTGATGAGAAATGCCTTCAATTTATTCTTACAGGTATGCTGATATTAGACTGGATGCGAGGATCCCCAGCACCACTGGCTGTCCTGGAACTCGTGGCCTGCAAGTGTGTACGGCCCTGCAAGCTTCCTGACTGTTCCTGCCTTAGACAGAAATATGCAGCTACAAACCTGCACCAATCAGAGAGGAGGATACAGAAGTAGACGTGGAACTGACTATGATGATACCGATAATGATGAGTAAATAGAATTTGAAGACTTGAGAATGGATCAGTATAACAGCAGTTTATTATAAATTAAAGTTGAGTTTGATACAGTAAGTTATAATGGGTTATATTGTGTTGTGGAATTCATGGTAATTAAAATGACAAGATTGTTTCATTATTTTGAATCATGGATGTTGTAATTGAGAGTTGGTAACTATGACTAAAGTAGCTACTGTCCTACTTGGGAAGGGTTATGTGGAAATACCATGTCGAAATGTAATCTACTGCTTAAGAATTATGTTGAAATATCATGCAGCCAAATAGATTTAAAAAAAATCCAAGATAGAATTTATCACTCTGGGTAGAACCAGTTCTGGCCTAAGCCTGTGATTCCTGAGTACAGCTCACAATCACCTCCCACAAAGAGGCAGCATGGGTATATTATAAATTTCCTGAATCCTTAGAATCCTGTGAGCATTACAGCCCTTGACCCTTGTGTCCCTGATGCCCCTGGAGGCCACAGGGCTAAAAGACAGTATTTCAATTAGGTGAAAATTGTGGGAAATTTTGTATTTGTGGTTTAAAGAGCACTAAGGCCCCTCTATGTTGGCCATAGAGACCCAATACCCAGCTTAAATGAAAGCCAAGAGGGTCACCTTTAAAGTGATACTAAACACTGTGTTCTAGGCCTCTGACAAATGTCCATAGCATGAGCCTAAACCTGATGAACACCAGTGTCAAAAAACTAATTTATCTTAAGGGTTTGTTAGCTTCATGAACTGATAACTGTGACTAAGCTACCACTTTGGAAGGGCTACCATACCAAAATATCTTTTACAGACATGTATCTTTTCAAAAATTAGCATTAGGTTTTGCCACCCTGAGATGGACCAAAAAGTGAAATTTTGGCCTCTGGCCCATGGACTAGAAGAAGCCGGAGCACTGTAAAACAGCTAAACGATGTTTAATGAATCGGATTAAATTTATTTTTTATTCCTTTCCGATATCAGACACCATAATTTAGGTCAGACTCCGACCGATACCGAATTTCGGATTGGCGCATCCCTAGTAGAAATGGTTAGAAAC
>VOQJ01038713.1:0-13176 GCA_015052665.1 Apistogramma diplotaenia | reverse complement strand
ACTTGTGCTAGATGGACGCGTCACTGCCAAGGACTACCGAACCATTCTGGAGGACCATGTGCATCCAATGGTTCAAACATTGTATCCTGAAGGCGGTGCCGTGTATCAGGATGACAATGCACCAATACACACAGCAAGACTGGTGAAAGATTGGTTTGATGAACATGAGAGTGAAGGTGAACATCTCCCATGGCCTGCACAGTCACCACATCTAAATATTATTGAGCCACTTTGGGGTGTTTTGGAGGAGCGAGTCAGGAAACGTTTTCCTCCACCAGCATCAGGTCGTGACCTGAACCACTATCCTGCAAGAAGAACGGCTTCAAATTCCTCTGACCGCTGTGCAGGACTTGTATATGTCATTCCCAAGACGAACTGAGGAGGCCCTACACCATACTAATAAATTATTGTGGTCTAAAACCAGGTGTTTCAGTTTCATTGTCCAACCCCTGTAGGTGATGACACTGGGCCTTAAACCCCACTTTCCTGAAGCTCTCCTCCTGATATAATTGTAATTGAATTCTATCAGGTCTGTACACAGAGGAGGTATTTTATGTGCAGCTTGATTTCAGTATTGCTACCATAGACCTTTAACCACCAATTTCCCTGAAAAGGCATGTCTGACCTTTTTCCTTGACTGTGCAATCAAAAGACTGGAATGTCATCATGTAGGAAAATGAATCTACTGCCCATTAGTGTGATGAAAGCTTCTAAGATCCTTTTGTTTAACATTGTGAATGAATCTGCAAATTGCTCTGATCTAAAAACAAAGCGCTGTGTTACTCCTTGTAACAGACTGTATAAGTGGCTGGACTGATGTGAATTGGTGAGAAACAGCCAGCAGTCAGACTGTCTTCCTGACATCAAAGGACTAGCATCTCACTTCTGTCAGCTTAGAGAGGGAGGGATGACAGAGGGCCGCTAGGCGGACACATATCTGCTGCAAGCTGAGCCCACTGAGCACTCTGCATTGAATGAACGTTGATGCCAAGGCCTGCACCGCTGATGAAACCTCTGATAAATAAAGTGCCAAAAAGAAAGATGAGACAATGTTCACATCCACCTGAAGCAAGAAAACGTTTCCAAAAACTCCTATCACACAGTTTTCATTATGGTTTTATCACTTTGTGACTCCTTGGCACTGATTCTCCAAATCTTTGGAACTCCACCGGTATTCCATAGGATTTACTGTTAAGGAAATAGCACATCATCCACATCATTTTCTTCCTCATCAAATCGTTAAGCGAGTGCTCATCCTATGACCACTCCCATCAGAAGAAAAGGTAACTGGCTGCCAAGAACAACAAAAACAAAAGAATGTAAGACAAAGAATAGAATAGAATAGAATAGGATGCTGTTATTGTCATTATAAAGCTGTACAATGAGACTGGAGAGGATGCCAAAGACAAAGGTTAATGACATACAATGGATGGACTACTTCTTAGATATCGCTTTTCTCTTTCTGAGCACTTATACATGTTTGCATTCACACCACATACTTGGTCAGAGAGCAACGCAGGGTTCAGCATCTTGCCCAAGGATACTTTGGCATGCAGCCCGGAGCATCCAGGAATCGAACAGCCAACCTTCCGATTGGTAGGTGACCTGCTCTACCCCCTGAGCTACAGCCACGAATGGGGAGTGAAGAGGGGGGTGTGGAAGAGCCCAGTGCATAAAGAGTAAGTCTCCCACTAGCCTGAGCCGATAGCAGCACGGGTCGCTGATCCAGCCTTTACTTTGAGCTATATCAAAAGCAAAGAGGGTGAACCTGCTACTCGAAGGCTGTGCCTCCCATTAGGAACCACAAGGAGCCCAAAGTCTGAGTGAAGTACTGGGACAATATATCACTAAGACATGATCATTCAGAACTTTGTATGTAAGATGGTTTTAAATAAATTGTATTTAAATATACAGTCACAATGTTAAAAAAGATAGAAATATATTTCTGTGCACTTTGCCCATTTGCTCTGTGTTCAAAGGAGCTGCTTTTCTTTACTCTGTTGTTGCCTACAGGCTGAAGGGAAATAAGGTATTTTAAGACAAACTTGCTCATTTCAGCACAAAGCACTATTATTACTTGGCAATGAGCTGAACTTTTCTTTAGCCATAATTAAAATGGCCCACTCTTCCTAGTAGGGCGATTTCTGGTTATTATATTACAAACCTTTACAAACAGTTCATTTATTCATAATTCTGACCTCAGCTCTTTTCTGGGCTAACACTCTTGTTTACGGGCAGCAGTGAGGCCTGTGTAATGGGATAGGACTGTGCATACTTTTGGCACAGTAGCAGAAAATAACCTTTTACTCGAGTTGTGGTTTTTTTTTGTCTTGTATATTTTGCAACAAGTAGAGGAGCATTGTGTCCTCATCAGGGCCTGAAAAGAGCCTTTGTTTGGCTCTGAACACCTGGGCAGAGTTATCAGAGTGGCTCAGCCTCTCCCTCCCATTTTGTCTTCCTCTTTGTCTGCCTATTTTTCAAATCTGTACATTTTTTCTAATGTGAACTTCCCCTCACCCTCCCACCCTCCCACCCCACCACCCCACTCTCTCAGTCTCCCAGCCAAGATGAAAGCAGGACACCTTTAAACTTGGAGTGTAGTACTCTGTTCAGAAATCACAAATGCCACCTTTAACTCTATCATTTGGTTTCCAGTTAATCATATGGAGGTGAACAAAACAGCTTAACATCATTATCTTTTCATTAACTACTTAAAATAAAACTTTTGTTATCATGTGGGACTTTAATCAAAGGTGCTTCAGCTGCTACTTTGGTTTCTTGTGAAGGTCCCTGAAAAGATGCTTCTTTTTAGTTTTGATAAAAATTATTGCAGATTTATTAAATTAAAATAATTTCCTAATCATGTTAAATAAAAACAATAAATATAGAGAAAACTCCCTAAAAATACAACTTAAGCGTTAACTGAACTAATAATGGCTGACAGACACTTTATGAATCATGCTATTAAAACACACATCACCTCCCTCGCAGCACTGAAGGGTCCTTTGTGTCGTGCTGGGCTCTGGTTTGCTGCTGTTTCTTTTCTGCCTTGTTTCCGTCCTCAGGTGTAGGCTGGGTTGGGCAGGCAGGGCTCCACCTTTCCTCCCTGACTTGAACACCTATTTCTTGTCTTCCTGATCTCCCAAACTGCATTTAAGAACCAACTGGTGCAGCCGATCTTTGCCAGATTGTCCTCTTGCTGGTACAGTAATGAATTACAGGGAGCTGTGAAACTTTCCTTGGCCTTCCAGTTTGCTTTCCAGTGGGTCTGAGGAGTCACTCCCTGACCATCTTGCAGAGCTGATAACTTCTGGAAACCACCCACTGGAACTCCCTTTGCTTCAGCACCTGCCTGCCTTCTCTCCTTCTACCTTTGCATGGCAAACCGGTGCACATCCTCGGACTGAGCTGCTATTCTCACAGGCCTGAACATTAACTCCCTTCTGTTTCTGGAACTGAAGACGCTCGGCTTCCCGTGGAACTAACGCAGATTTTCTTTTCTCCCGAGTGACTCCCTGTCCGAGACTCTGAGTTTTCACTCCAAGAGACATTCTTTCCATGCAACCATCTGTATTACTTGTGATAAAGTTTGAGTTTATTAATTCAGCCTCTGCTGGGTTTGCAGTCTGCTTTAGTTTCAGCAGTTGTGCCTTGACAGTACAATCTGGCCACAGTGGACTCTGCTGACCCAGTTAAGACTGAATTAGGCAAACAGGACGCTGTGGTCAGGAAACACTAGCTGGCTCTCCTCTTTCTGGGAGAGCAGCAATACCTCACAGATCAACACGTGACAAAAATCAAGGACAAGATTCCGGCTCCCTGTCACAGATTCCTGTTTGCTCCCACAGGTCCCCCAGCTCGGCCTCACTGGTGACCTCCAAACCACGGCCCCCATGGTTGCTGAGCTGGTGCTTCCCTTCCCCCAAACCATTCGCTGGGGAGTTGGGATGTGCAGGGGGTTCCTGCTCCACTGCTCTTTGACAATCTCCCATCATCTCACTCTTTCTTTAATGACTCCTCAAAACTGCTACATAATCTCTCCTTCAAAGTGAACGGTTAACCTGGGCCAAAGCCTGTGTTCACATCCCCCCTTTATTTGAATTCCACATGCTGGCCGTGGAGGCAAGGAGGGAACACAAAGCTCTGCAAGCTGCATTTTTACACTTACCGAGTGATCGCATGAAAGATGAACTCACTTTACGGAATGAGTCCTTTTTATTCGAGGCACTGGTTACCTTGGCCACCAGGGTGGACAACAGATTGAGAGGGAGAATGAGAGCAGTCCAGCTTTGATAGCAACTTCTGTCCCTATGCCTGGTTTTCCTGATGGCTAACCTCCGCAGAGCTGAATCACAAAGTCAAAGGACTGCAAGCTGCTCACAGTAAAGCTGGATTGGAGGAGTGGTGGCACTGGCTGGACAACCTTTAGAAGTGTGGACGGATCATAAGAACTTATCTAACAATCAGCTAAGAGATTAAACTCTCTGTGTTTGGATGGTTTGACCTCCATTATTTATCGCCCTGGATCTTGCAACATGAAGCCCGATGCTCTGATCAGTTCTCTTCTGAGGGAAAAAATCAGGAGCCAGAGAACAACCACTAAGATCTCCTCCACCCACTCTGCGGTCATCCACTGGTAGCCAGGTACTCTTGAGGAAAAGGGCAAAGCCATCAGGTGCGCAGTTTAGGAAAAAGAGACAAGAAGAGGAGAAACGAGCAAAAGATAAAGGTAAGTTGTGTCATTTCTTGTTGTGTGTGTTATGTAGGCTGTAACCTGCTGCAAGATAGACTTTGTACACAAGATGCTAACTGGTTACGTTCAGCTGCTTCAGACGTGTTTGTTAACAGCAGCAGAGCCGAAAATATTCGCCGTTTTAGGATCAAAACAAACAGCATGTTGTGATGTCGTTTTTTTTAATTTATTGTATATTTTTTATTGTAAGGTCTTTACCTTACAATAAAAAGCGCCTTGAGGCGACTATTTGTTGTGATTTGGCGCTGTATAAATAAAATTGAATTGAATTGAATAGTTTGGACCGTGTACATCTAGAGACTGACGGCCCATTGGAGCTCATGTTATACCGGATGGACCCCTCTCGCGCCCCAGTGTATTCATTAGTTATGATACACACACCTGTCACACATACAAATCTGTGCTTTTATACTGAAATACTTTGATTTATGCACCTAAAGACAGACTTGTGATATAGCTCATTAATACATATATATTTTTTCTATTTTAGTATAAAAACTAGTTTCATTGTTTAGTTGAATTTATACTCTGAATTTCAGGATAAAAAAAAATAATTAGCACACAAACCTCCTGCTAAAGAAACTAAAGAACACAAAGGGAATCAAAATCCAGGAGCCCAACACAAGGAAAACATCACAACACAAAGAAGAGAATATCAGAAATAAACATGAAGCACTGGGCTCGAGGCCCAGAACATGACATCCAAGACTTGTGTGTGTGCGTTAGGTTTGAATAGTCTAATGTATCTGGTTTGTTTGATTTTTGTTTTTTAGATGTTAATGTTTAAAACATTTAAGTGATTTTTTTTACATTTTAATTAGACTGCAAGTAGGGTTTCTATAGAACTCCCATGACATGCTAAATTCTGCTAAAAAATCTGTCCTCACCTGCTCTTTAAAATATGAGGTTTACCACAAAAATAAAGTCATTCACAGCAGTTTCCTGCTTATTTGCGTATATCTGGCGTTTTGCATTATCCTTCCTCTGCCTATCCGCATACGCAGACACCTCTCTCTCGGCTTCTGGCCAATGCATTAGAGTATCTGTGTCTCAGTATGGAGTGTTACAAAGCTGCTGAAGTGAGAAATAGGCTGCAAAGCTCGTTGTCCTAATTAAACTGTGACAGAAAGAGTGACAAGAAGCGATGAAGGGGAAACAATAGCCGGCTGTGTACTAGTGCAAGTCCAGAGCAAGCGACCAGCTTTGTCCCCGAGAACAAAAGCCTTTGCTTGCATGTGTTCAGCTCTATTCCGCTCCATCGGGTCCAGGTGCAAAAACCAACTTTGCTCGAAACGTCACCACTCATAGCACCTTTGCACGGCTGATGAACAGACTGCAGTCGTTCCCGATAGGCAGACAGAAGAAGATCAAAGCTGCTGTGCTGCGGTGTAAACATGGGGCAGCAGAACGAATCCAGTCTCATTAATTTCACCACAAAACAGCTGAAGAACTCAGGTGTGAAATGTTCCTTCTGACTTCCTCTCTAGTCTGCCACATTGCTGCACAGTTATTTAGAAGGAAGACATCATTATGATTTACAGCGTCACTTCGCAAATACAGCATGAGGCTCGCAGCGCTGCGCATGCACAGTGCTGCCTGATGTTTCCAAAGCGCTGCAAGAACAGGAGTCCCCTCAGATGAGGCTTGTTTCTGTTTCACAGGGGCGGGCTTAGGCTCTCCCTAACAGTTGTTTCGAGAGGGGAGGAACCCTGCGTCCTTATAAAAAGCCCGTGGATGCGCTGACTCTTGGGCAGGCGGAGCAGAGAGACTGGCTTTGGACTGCACTGCTCACCAGCAATGGCACAGAACGGACTAGAGAATGGGGTGGCAGCAGGGATCACAGCTTCGCCTTTTCCTCAACCTGTCAAAATCCAAGGCATCACACACACCAAGGTAACGGAGTACATGATCCAGCTGGTCTCACTGTCCAGGCCTGTCGCCATGGTCCTGACTATGGTTTTTATTATAAGAGCTCAGGTGCAAATTTTGGGGAAAAGTTAAGCCGTTACAGTGACTGTTGATTCCCGCAGCTTTTCATCAACAATGAATGGCACACATCCAGCAGCGGAAGGACGTTTCCAACTTTGAACCCAGCCACAGGTGTCAAAATCTGTGACGTCGAAGAAGCAGACAAAGTAAGAAGGCGCTTCTGCAGCTTTTCATTAGTATATATGTTTATAATACGGTTTAATTACTATGCCTGTGGTCATATAAAGATCATAAAAATGTATTTTCTTTTCAAAAGCATATTGTAAAATTCTTTTCAAAATTAAATTATTATTAATATTATTTTTAAATGAATAATATTTGTTGCGCTGCTTTTGTGGTGAAATGTTTTTGCCAAACTTCAATATCTGTTCATTTTAATTAAATGAAACACAACTAAACACAAACTAAATAACAGCTTTTTGCCAAGCAGCGTTTCAAAGAATCAAAAAGAAAAAAAGTTTATGCTTGTATATTTCTCACCCCGCGACATTTTTGCTGGGAACAAATATCGGCGATTATAATTACGAAGTGGAGAAAACCAAGTTGATCCGTACGCATGAACATTGCAGATAAACATTTAGAGTTTTATAGATTCTCTTTTCTTAATTGAGTTTTTATTTTTATTTTATTTTAACCACGCTTGTGCTCGGATTTTTCTGCTTCATTCTTATTTTTTTATTATATGAAGGAAGATGTAGACAAAGCGGTGGTGGCAGCAAAGAGCGCCACGCAGAGAGGCTCTCCTTGGCGGAGAATGGACGCGTCCAGCCGGGCGAGGCTGCTGCACAAACTGGCGGACTTGATGGAGCGAGACCGGCGCCTGCTGGCGGTGAGCTCTTCTCTGCGCTACATACGAAGCACATCAGCTTAATGTTTCTGCAGATAAACACTGTTTCCTGGATTCTTCATGCCCATGCACTGCTACAGCTTAATGCATTTAGATGAATTATCAAGAAGCCAGATCATTCAAATTAAAGCGTAGCATGCGAGTTCATACTGTTAAAATGAATCATTCAATTACAAAATGTACTTTCCATAAACGTGATATTAGCGGATGTTTCAAGAGAAAAACAACAGTTTTAGTTACTGTTTGATTATCATGATGCAGCACAGAAATAATAAACCTGCTGAATGAGAGGAACACTGACCTCACTGACTTCCACAGATAAAATATGCTGAAACTATTGATATCTATTAAAACTACAATTCAGTCTGAATAAAGGATTGATCAACGTTTCACTACCACGCGTGGTTAAAGCTCCTGAGTGGGAGCTCCATAACACTTTGTATGCTGAGCATCGTTACTGATGCATTGCCTTGTAGCTGCATGTAACTAAACAAATTACTGCTGGTTACCAGAATAACTCGCATAGTGTCTCCAAACTATAGTGAAGTAAACTAGTAACGTAAACCTGAAAGAGCCGAATACAAGAACACGTGATATCATGTAACTAATATCACCACACATGATGTGAGTGAAGTAATGATACCAGATCACATGTGACTGTAAATATGCTCTATGTGGTAGTTGGAGGAAATAAGGACCAGACTCAGACAATTTAAAGGTGCAGTATAACTGATACAGCACACAGCTCTGTAACATGGGGCCAGCCGTGGCTCAGGAGATAGAACAGCATGTCTACCAACCAGCAGTGTCCTTAGGCAAGATACTGAACCCCAGTTTGCCTTTCTGCATCGTGGATGTGTTAGCTAGAAGTCACTGAAAAAAACAGCTGCATGAAAATTGCAGCTGCAGTAATTAGTGTTTTGGGTGCTCATTGACACCAGTCTATTTAATTAAAACAAACAAAACAAAAGAGAAAAGAAGCTCCAGTAGAAATGGTGTTGATGTTGGGAAGAACGAGTGTTCACAGTCCAGAAAAACTTGGCATAGTCAAATATAATACCTGTTATGCCTGAACATAATACATTATAAACTGCACTTTAAGCGCCTTTGCTCATTACCATATATATCAAGACACCATACCCTACACTGGAGCTTGTGGCTCACAGAAACTAGCTCATCACTTACCCCACTTACTACCTTTGTTAGGCCATATTCATCATTATTGTAGCAATATGATTATTATTAAATCAGAAACAAAATACTTTTTCGTTTTTCTTTTTGTGGTGATGTCTCTTCAAATCTGTGGAGAACAGGCCAATCCTGGGTTGGTGAAAATGACTAATCCAATCATTGTGAGGATTAAACACTTCATATAAGCCCATTTAGGTTAGAACGGTTCAGAACGTTTTGGATAGTTTAACATGTAAGTAAGAGGCTTACATGTACACATGCATTAATGTTAATGGGTCTCCTCATAAATACAGTCAAGCAAGTAGGCACGCACAACAGAAAAGACCTTTTAGCCAAAACAACTGCTTATACTGTACAAACAAGCTCAGACTTAATATGGCATTTACTGAGGTCCTCAGTAATACACCCACCACATAGACAGACTCATCCATCCATCCATCCATCCATCCATCCATCCATCCTCGTTTACAAGTTATTTAGCACCAGGTTCTCCACAAACATGTGTGTGCGACCATTGTTCTGCCGCAGACGGTAGCCTCGCACCATCCTCCTCCTCAGCCACGCACATACACCAAATGTCTGAACCTGCGGTTCCCCTCATACTGAGCAGGATTACTGTTGCAACAACACAGCATCAGTAGGGTAAAACAAACCTGTCTCATGACAGTCTAACAATCTCACATTTAATATGGCAGAGACGAAGATTTCACTGATTGCCTTTTTTTCTTTCTGACAACAAGGCAATGTTTACATTAAATTTACATGTTTTTTTACTTTTAAGATTTTAGTTATTATATGCAAAAATAAAAAAACTGTATGGAATACAGATACTACTTTGTTCCTTCTTTAGACTCTGGAAACACTGGACACAGGGAAGCCCTTCCTTCAGTCCTTCTTCATTGACCTGGAAGGCAGCATCCAAACCCTTCGCTACTACGCAGGCTGGGCCGACAAGATCCAGGGCAAGAGTCTGCCTGTAGGTAAGTGTTTGTCCTGTTCCTCTGTCAGGCCACATGTACACTATGCATGTTTAAATAAGTACACTCACTTTGGTAATTACTGATACCCTTCACGTTTTGCATACTCCAGCCTATCAGTTATGTTTTTGGACAAAGTCTAATCTGGCTTTGGTGTCGTTGAGTTTAGCCAGTGTTGTGCTCCTTGTTGACTGTAGACCTTAACCATTATACACCAGCCTCCTTCACAGTGTTCTTGATTTGGTTAAATGTTGTGGTTGTTTGGAAATAATTCTGTCTTTGTGCACTTTTGTTGTTTTTGTTTGTTTGTTTTTTGTTGCTGAACTCACCAGTGTATTCATTATTTGTAAGAACATACCAGATTTGACCACTCCTAAAGCTTTTGCTGCCCCTCTTATAGGTATATTTTATCTTTTGTTTGTTTTTCAGCCTGATGATGGCCTCCCTCACTTGCATCTCTTTGGGCCTCATATTTACATTTACAGCTATAAAATACAAATTTAACACTTTGATTCAAGACAATACAAAATATCAAGGTAGTATTATCAAATATCTTTAATGAATTTTCTCAGCTTTTATATTATTGTTGACTAAGATTTAGACATTGAGACAGAAACTCTGGCAACCTGTTTTTTTTTCATTCTCCTAATTACAATATGTCTGTAAGGTTAATAACCAATAGAATAAAACTTTATTGTCACTGCAACAAGCCTTCCATCTTCAGTGTGAACCAGCGACTTTCCTTCTCTTTGACACATGTGCTAACACTGCGCCAAGGTGATACATGAGCACACCTAAATTAAACACAACAATACAGTACTGCTGAATGATATAGCTTCAGAAAATTAACCGAAATAAAGCTGTTGCATTTTTTTTTTAGCTATAATTAATCTTTTAGTAAAGATTAAAAAAACTTTGAACCAATTCAAAAGCTGTGCACATACTGTTAGCTTGTAAAAACCCTGAAACTGAAATGCTGACACCCACATGCAGTCAACAAGCAGCAACAGCTCGGTATTTTCATGAATCTTTTCAGATTGTTTAGGTAACAAGTAAAATGGAAATACATCCGAGTAATGGAGTTTGTTTTTTTACAGAATGCATGCATCCCTCGGGGAATATTATTACAAAACTTTGCATTCACTGCATTCATTTTCATTGCAATACAGTCATTTTTGACCATGATATGCTTTCCAATGTACTTATGAAATAAATATTTAAGACTGCGTTCCTTAATTTGTGCAAAATCAGAGTTTATCTACAGAGTTTTCAAGAGCAGAGTAGGAGGCAGAGCCTTCAGCTATCATGTGCCTCAATTATGGAACCAGCTCCCAGTTTGGACTCACTTTTAAGACCCATCCATCCGTTTTCTTCTGCTTATCCGGTGCTGAGTCACAGGGGCAGCATCCTAAGCAGAAAAGCCCAGACGTCCCTCTCACCAGCTACATCCTCCAGCTCATGTTTTAGAACACTGAGGCATTCGCCCTTTTTTAATCAGTTAAAGTTCTGGGTTACTGCTTATCTGGTCAGTTAAGTAGTAGAGGGGGTTGTTACTCAGTTTCAGCTGATTTGGTGGTAATGAAGTCAACAGCACAAGAGACAGCCCCCAAAACAGCAACGGTTCTACAGGTGTCGGCAATCTTTCTGACTTTTTTCACTACTTTTCCATTTGGCTAGAGTCAGTGTCATTACTGGTATCAGGAGGCCACAACTGGACCCTACAGAGATTGCACAGGTAGTCCAGCTCCTCCAGAACGGCAAATCAATACATTCTGTACCTTTGACAAGAGTTTGCCGTGTCTTCCAACACAGTCTGAAGACCATGGAGGAGAGGCAATGACACAGGGCTGTAGAACAGGATGGGCACTGCCAGAGCCCTACAAAACGACCCCCATCACCCCACTGGTGTGAATGTCTCTGACCACACTATCAGGAACAGACTTCATGAGGGTGCCCTGAGGGCCTGACATCCTCTAATGGCCCTGTGCCCACTACCCGGCACCACGGAGCCTGATTGGCATTTGCCATAAAATACCAGAACTGGTAGGTCCATCACTAGTGCTGTGTGCTGTTCGCAAATGAGCAGGTTCACCCTGAGCACATGTGACAGATGTGAAAGGGTCTGGAGAAGTTGTGAAGAACATTATGCTGCCTGTCACATCACCCTCCTGGTGCACGACAATGCCTGGCCTCATGTAGCGAGAGTATGAAGGCGGTTACTAGAGGATGAAGGAATTGATACCATTGTCTGGCCCCATGCTCACCTGACCTAAATTCAAAAGAACACCTGTGGGGCGTTATGTTTCAGTCTGTCAGATACCACCAGGTTGCACCTCAGACTGTCCAAGAGCTCAGTGAGGCCCTGGTCCAGATCTGAGAGGCAATCTCCCAAGACATCGGCCATCTCATTAGGAGCATGCCCAGCTGTTGTCAGGCATGCATACATGCACGTGGGGGCTGTACAAACTGAGTACCATTTTGTCTTGCTCTAACAAAAAGCCTGCTGCATGATTTTTATGACATCGATCTTTGGGGTGTCTTTGAATTCAGCCCTTTGTATCTTGATAATTTTAATTTCCATCAAATAACACATTACCTCAGGGATGCCCAAATCCAGGCTTCAAGGGCCGGTGTCCTGCAGCTTTTGCATGCAACCCTGCTGCAACACACCTGAATCAAATGGCTGAATCACCTCCTCAGTGTGCAGTTAAGTTCTCCACAGTCCTGCTAATGACTTCATTATTTGACTCAGGTGTGTTGAAGCAGAGTTGCATCCAAAAGCTTCAGGACAGCAGCCCTCGAGGCCTGGATTTGGGCATCCCTGCATTACCCAGTCCACATCACTATAGACTTGGTCTCCATGTTTTTTCCCATTGAGCTCTGATGTGTTGCTGTTGACCATCAGAGTCGATTGTGTGCACATGATGCCTCAAGAAATTAACCTTTTTTAACCAATTGGATGGAAAGCTTCAGAGATTCACTAGGTTTCATGGCCATCACTAGAAGTTACCTGACATTTACATTGTCTTTCTACCCCACAGACATGTAGTTCTAAATAAAGGTCTTTTAGATCTTGTCTTGACTTCCACAGTTTGTATTATCTGCTTTTGCTTGATCTCATTCAGTTGAAATTGCAATTTGAGAGTATTATTATTTCTGAAAACCTTTCCTTAGTTGACAAAAGTGCTGTACATTCATAATAAATATAATAACATAAAACAGAAGATAATATAAGATTTTAGAGAGTAAATCTAAAATTTACTGTCTTTCTTAACATGTTCCGCTGTCCTTTCTTCATTTGCTGCTGTAACAATGCAAATTTCCCCATTGCAGGATTAATAAAGGCTTATCTTATCTTATCTTATCTTATCTTATCTTATCTTATCTTATCTTATCTTACCTTATCTTATCTTATCTTA
>VOQJ01038690.1:3508-30970 GCA_015052665.1 Apistogramma diplotaenia | reverse complement strand
CACACACACACACACACACACACAGGCGTATGTCTCACTCTCTGGGTTACTTTGGTGTTGCTAGCATCTTCAACATACAGTAGTGAAGATAAATATTGCACTAGAAATAGAATTCCACTGAAAATCTTACTGGTTACACAGAGGATACTCTCTAATATCTGATTTAATTTAAAAAAAAAGCAGCACAGCAGCAATATGATTTGTGTGCATATAAAATGTGTAAAGAACGTGAAGAAAAATAATATAATAAAATAAAATAAGCACTTTTACCAAACCCAACCTGAACCCCAATTATAGCCTAAAGGCCCAAGTCTGTAAACAGTAGCAGTAGCTAAAGCAGTTATTTTTCTCTACGTGTGATGTGTAAAGGCAGTAGAATGGAGGTGGTTTCAAGAGAAACCACTGAAACTTGTGTTTTTGTCACAACCTTCTGCCTCCTGTCAGACCTATATAATGAGTATCTGCAGCAGGAATCTGATCTATTCTTTACAACAGAAAGATAGGAGGTGCAGGGGTCTGTTTGAAGTTGCATGTGCTGACTAGACAATGCATAAACTGTCAAATTCAGCTGAACGTGTTAAGTCTGCACTGATCAGCAGATAGCGTGGCTTTCATGTCTGAGCCCATCTGATATGAAGCCGGTGTGAAGCTAATGTGAAGTTAGTGCAGCAATTTAATGTACAAAAATGCCATCGCTACACTATTCTAGGTCAGCAAGCTAACCTATTTTAAGTTCTTTTCAATTTATGTTAGTTGCTTGTCATTTAAAAAAAAAACATTCTGCATTTGAAGCACATTAAACAGCACTAACCTGCAAGAAAGATGCCATTCAAGTAAGAAAAACCACCTTAAACTATCAGTTAGTGACACCCAAGTGTCAGCCTTTGGCCACACATGCAGTTCATCAGCAAAGTTGACAGTTTAAGACCCATAAATACCAATCAACAACACATTAAACATCAAGGCCTGGAAAAATCCTGAGCTGTCAGCCAGCCTGTCTGCACGTTCCCCCTGTTCCATGGTATTCCGCTCGTCCCACCTGTCCAAAAACATGTGGAAGGTTATTGGCGACTCTAATTTGACTCAAAGTGTTTAGAACAAAGCACTGTATGAATGCACGGTTAAAATACGCCGTTTTAGTGTGAGGTCATTTGAGTGCTCAGTGACATTAGAAAAGCATTATATAAATGTGAATACACTGCTTTGCATTTGCTAGCTAGTAATCCCCAAGATGATGATCCTTTAGGTGAAGATTGTGCACCACTCCACAGTCGGCTTTATGACCTTTAATAAACAGCCACTTGTACCACTTGTAGCAGTTTGCATGTAGCCATATTTGCCCAATAAGTAGCCTTGTGTGGTCATTGTGCTTACAAGAACTGTATATATTTGAGTGCTAGTATTTTAGTGTCTGGTGCCAGTTAGTTGAACTAATCCTAGTTTGAAGAGTGGCACCATGCTTTGTTTTATAGTGCTGCAGGATTTTCATGATGACTGCACCCTCCCGTGTTATTCTTCTCACCTTCTCACCCCAAAACATTTCCCCACCATCTTTGTGGTATGATGATCTTGTTGCCTTCCGAGCACAAACATCACTATGGTCTTCTTGATGGCTTCCTGCCACAGGCGCAGCGGACTTTGACCTTTCGGTAAGTATGGTACATTCATCTTCCTCCCCCAGCCAGCCACTCTGCACATTTAAAACCTCCCCTGCGCTCATATCTCTAGTTCTGGCTTATGCCGACACCTAAGTAACTGCAGGAACCCGCCGCGGCTGCATCACACCATCACCCTCTGGCCTACTGCAGACCTGAGCCCACTCAGGCAGCCAAACTAGATAGCTGTTGATAGCTGAGTTCAAACACACTGTGTTGCAACAGTTGTAGTGTTGTATGCATGAAAGGGGTTTTTTTGTGGTTTGAAGGCCTATATGTGTAGTATAAAGACATGTTACACAATGGTCTTTAGTGACCTTTAAAACAGAGATGAACTGAAGCATTCTGCAAACTTAAATTGATCTAACTGATTTGGTTTGCATAATCACTGTGCTCACAACCTGCAACGTTTGAGTAGATTCCTTCACAGAATACCCGGTTTCTGTCCCATTTCTTACTGTAGTCATCAAGTTTATCTCGTTTGGTGCAAATACACAAAGATTTAACAATTTAACAAGTGATGCTATTTCAGCTTTTTTTTTTTTTGCTGGTATCACGTTGCTTTCTTATGTTACTCTTGCCCAAACTAAAACATTAAAACCCAAAACTTTCCCTCTTACCCCACATCATCATTAATAATAGCCCTCACTGTGAGGGTTAGTGCTTGACACAGCGGAGACGGAAAAACTGGCGACCTTTGTCAGGAGACTGCTGATCGGGCTGCTACTTTTATTTGCAACCTCCTTGACGCTTTGCCTCTCTGGAAGCACTCGAGCGTGTGTGTCTGCAGCGGTTGCGGCTGTAACAGCAGTGGTTTTGATACACAGCGTCTTGTGCTTGCATTTTAGATAACCCCATGATTCTAAATCGGGTAGCCTTAGCCTCTATAATCCTTTGAGTCTCCTTTTAAAACTGAGTTTCATTGACATAAACCACTTCATAGAGCAGTTCTCGAGTTTCTCTTTATACAGCCCACTTTACAATTGTGATTGAAACAGGATGTGGTTGAATTTCTTGTTTTCGGTACAATTATTATTACTTTAAACAAAGCAATGGGGCCCAGGCAGTTGCAGCTGAACAGAAAGAGGTGGTGTACAACACCACCCCCCCCCCCCACACACACACACACACACACACACACACACACCCTCCCCCAAATCTCACTCTCCACCCAGGCCCGTCCTCTCTCACTATCTCTCACCGCTTCGTGAAACTTCCTGTAAGCCCCTGACACAGGCTGTGGTTTCAAGTGGAAAATGTCACTGGGCACTTAAAAGAAGAGGTTGGGGTGTGAAGAAGGAGGCAGAGGGATGACGGTGAGTGACAGAACAACAGAGAGAAAGACAGCGATGTGCAAATAGAAAGAAACACAACGTAAATTTCTCGTCAGTACAAATGAGGAAACAGCAATGTGTTTCCTCCCGTTGACCACCTGTTACCAAGACTCATAAGGTAATGTATTACTTTATAAAAAATTATTTTATTGCTAATCCTGTTTAAAATAAAATGATATATTAATAAAAATAATAACTGCATGATGTATGTTTTGGGTAGAAACTGTAAAATACACACACATAGTTACAAATATTTGCATTTGTGATGCTGATGATAAATGTTTCTTTACTAGTTTTAGTGAGCGCTTCCTGCCGTGTGAGTCCTGCTAAAAAGACAAAACACAGAACAAATGAATCTCCTTTAGGGGTCATAATGTGTCCCCCGATGTTTTGTTTGGGTTTTTTTGTGCTGAGTTATGCTCTTTTTTTTCTTCCATCATCTGTTTCATTAGCATAAACCACAAACACATGACACGAAGCTACTGTTAACTAAGTTAGGTGGTTTTTGAATTAGTATGCGGTATGACCCAGAGGAGGCCTTAACTGTAAAACGCAGTCGATATTTTCCATGTATTCTATCAGCACGAGCCAGATTCTGCCTCTTCAACAGGAGCATTTCTCAGACGTTTATGATGAAGGCTTTGTGATTATTATGTTTAAGCTGACTTCCATGAATAAGCTGCTCTGCTGAATGCATTGATGTATTTACAAATCTCTGTTCCTCTTGTCCTTCTAATGTACAGTCCATGACGGATCTTCTCTCCCCACAGTCATACCCCGTTCACTGCGATGGAGATGCTGTTGTCCTTTCACCTCCTGGTGGTTCTTATTTCAGTACATGCAGCCCACACACACAGTGTTTCACACGGTATGAATGTACAGCTGCAATCTAAGAGTATGCGGAGTTCGCCACTACATCTGTATCTGAATTCCTGTGATACTGACAAAGCAACACCATCCTAATCCCTTTATCTGTTGTGTCTTTGTTGCTCAAGGACTTTCCTGCACAAATGATTTTGTAAATAATGTCAGCTGTGTGCTGAACGGCTCTGCGGCCGGTTCAGGCGTAGACTGCTGGATTTCTGGTGTGATGATGGTCTGGTTAAATTGGCCTCCCAAGAGTGAACCATATATGTAAGATATTGTTGGTATCCTACTCAGTGCTGTTTGCTAAAATTTGATGAATGCAGATTGTTTCTTCATTTGTGGAAAACAGGTGAACATAATCAATCAATCAACCAAGTGAAAGAATAACTGATGATTTTCCTCTTGTAGACAAACATGCAAGCTGAAACAGTACGAAAACGCTCTCTCGGGCTGCAGTGTGGTCTTTGAAAACAAAGTAAGTATCGGGCACATACAGTATAATTCATAAGGACATGTAAACATGGAAAATAGGATTACCATTACCACATAGAGTGTGACTTATTGACACTATTTTTCCTCATTGTTTAATGGTTTAATTTAATGTGTTCCTCCAGAATTTCAACCCTTTTCAAGAGGGACTGAACATCAGTGTGAACTGTAATGGCACGGTGCTTGAGACCATCAAAAACTATGAAGCAGTAAATCACAGTGAGTGGCTCTGACTTCTTTTGAGCAGCATTTAAATAATTCCTCTTGATACACTATACGGCTGGAATACACAAAAACAATGGCTATAAAAATCACAAAAATGTAATCATCTGCCCTTTATGTGTGTGTGTGTGTCTGCATACAGTTAAAATGAATGCTCCGAGTGCTCCCAATGTCAGCAGCAATGCCACTGATTACTACATATCATGGAGTCCAGGCAAAAAAATCTCTATCTTCTTGAAATCCTTGATGTACGAAGTTCAGATCAAACAGATTAACCAAGAGTGGAAGGTGAGCACATGCGAATATGCAGTCACTGAGATTTAATATATATGTATAGCACATGCATTGCAAAATCTTTCTTCCAAGGAGCCAGACGTCCTTATAATTTTGAAAACGTGGTCTTGAGCAGCAGTTCTACAGGCTTCCTGAAGCTCTTTCAAAGTTCTTCTTTGGACATTGGCTGCTTTTTCACTCATTTTCAGTTCAGTTTGGTAGACATAAAATAATATTTTACCAAGAAGGTGATTCCTAGGAAGTGACACACCTAATAACTATCTGCAGATGAACAGTATCTAAAGTTGTGACCTTAAGAAACAAGAACAAAGCCAGCAAAAAGTTGACACAGGGTGGCTGTCATGAAGCCATTCTTAAGGAAGGAAACACGGAGAAAAGGCTGAGCTGTGCCACATTACAACTGGAGCGATGAATCTGAATTTGCTGAATCAGCATTGAGTGTCTGCAGTCATCTGTCAAACACAGTGGCGGCTTCGTCAGGGTTTGGAGCCGCATTCAGCCAGCTGTGTTGGAGATTTGGTCAAAATTGATGGAATTATGAACACAGAAAACTCCCGTGAGATTTTAATTCGACCATGCAAAATCATGTGAAAAGCATCTGACTGACAAATTGCTTCATTTTCCAGCTTGATATTGATCCCAAGCACACTGCCAATGCAGTAAAAGCATAGAAAAACACACAGTGGAACTCTATCAGTCAGATTGGCCTCCCCAGAGCCCGGATCTCAACGTTATTGACGCAGTGTGGGATGATGTTGAGAGCGAACAGAACAAAAGGCAGAAACAGCCAAAGAAAAGCTTTGAATGTCCTTCACGAGAACTGTTCCTGAAGACTGCTTAAAGAAATGAGCAGAAAGCTGCTCAGAGAGTTCAGGCTGTGCTATTTTCCTTGCAAACTATAAAGAAATCTTCACTTGCCTTTTTGATAACATGCTCTTTTCTGAGAACGTCTACAGCCTGCTAGGGGCCAGTATGACTGTGATTTCATTGCTTATTTTTAAATGGATGATTATTCATCATCACACACTTGTGTTTATTTAGTTCACAGCAAAGAACGTGATTCTTGGTTTCACACATAGGTCATTCAAAGGCCTCCTAACTGATTCTGCTCTCTATCTTTGTGCCATAAATCTGGTTGTGGAGACGCCACCCTCGTCTTGAAATTCTGTTGAATTTTCATTTTTCAGGAGGCCATGATTTTACCCACAGAAGAACAAGAGCAAAAATTAAGTGTGACACAGCTAAAGGGGCACGGGCGTGTCAGGGTGAGAGTCAAATCCACAAATTTTGCCAACATCTCCTGGAGCCACTGGAGTCCAGCATCGTCCTGGGGAGTAGCTTCCTCAGACAAACCAGGTAGTAACAATAAAACACACCATTTCCCAAACTGCTCCTCTATAAGCAGGGAAAAAAATATGCCTTCAGTCTGGTTCAGAGTCCTGGCAAAAAAAAAGAAAAGAAAAGAAAAACATAAAGGAGCAGTGAATGCACACATTTGACGGTGTCTGCTCTGCGTTTCAGAGGGGATGGGTCTGTCGTCCCTGATGGGTCTGATGGTCACCCTGTGCTTCATTATTGCTGTGATGCTGCTTGTTTACAAAAGCTGCAAGACCGGGGGGTGAGCAAGCTGTAGCTTTGGCTGTCATCTGAATGTGCACGCGTGTGTGCGTGTACCCAGAATAATGGCTCTACCGTGTTGTTTCAGGCTCCTCGAAGAGAAGCTGACGCCAAACCCTTCGAACTACTTCCACACTCTGCACTCTGTCCACGAAGGAAATCTAAAGGTAAAAATGAACGTTCTCGCCGAGCGGTCCATTTAACCAAATGTCCACCAACACAGACCGCTTCACTGCACAGGCACAATATCACACGCTTTATTGTATATTATATGGTATTCATATCTGACCTGTAACTTTTAGATATGAGGCACTGTTCACTAATTTTTTTGACTTTTTCTGTTAAATGAATTTTATATGTTGCAAAAACACTTTGACACTTTGCAGCATATAACATAACCCGTATGAGCTACAGTGTTACTTTCTGACCTTCTTTTCACTCTCAGTTATGTGTTATTTAATGAAAATGATGCAAAGCAGTTTGCCTAAAATGCTAAAATGCCATTAGCTCATCGAAGGCTGTGATTCACGGCCACAACAAAGGCAGAAAGACGTGAACTGTGAAAGTTGTTTTTTAAAAAAAATAATCCCAACAATTAAACAATTGCTCTCCAACTTAACAAAGAGAGAATAACATCTTGTTACACCATGCAATATTATTATTGTTCACGTTTTTTCCATTTAGATGCGTACATGTAAGGTTACATAAGGCTCTGCCTCTCTCACACATGCACACGTGTGTGTGTGTGTAAATATGCAGAATTTTGGATTCCAGTTTGAATGTGGTTTGAAGGCTTTTGATTAAATAAGATTTAATGACACAACAATTTAATGCAAATGTGAAACTGTTCGGATTGTTGCCAGACGGGGAGGGGATGTGGAAAAGATGTTAATGGCTGCATCAGTTTTGACTGTTCTTTCTAAAGCAAATATCCTGAAAATGCAAAAAAAAAAACCAACCAAAAACTGGTTTGTCCACTTAAGCTCACTGGTGAAGCCTGTGCTTGTTATGCAAACCTTTAATTTGACTTCAGGGTCATGCAAAGTGTGATGTATGTGCACATTCTGCTAATGTCATTCTTTAACTGCGTATTATAGATGGAGTTTTTTTTCCCCTCAGAAATGGCTGAATCCACTCTCAATTTCTGAGTCTTTCTTCATGACACAGCCCTGTGACCAAATCTCCCCTGTGGAGGTGTGTAAGGAGTGGGATGCAGTCCCCTCCATCTCTCCCTCCTGCAGCCCCACAAGCGCCCTGCTTCACTCCCAGAGCTACCCGTCTGCTGGCTCAGATACCAGCGGTGTTATCAATAATTCCTCCTCTTCATCTTTCTTCTCTAACCGGAGCTATTTCACCTCCAGCTCCTCTGGTGGCTCAGCTCGAATGGGCCCCACTCCAGACTACTTCACCTATCATGATGATTTCCTCAGCCTTCACCCCTCTCTGTGCCCTTCACTCTGCTCTTTTCCAACCTACGAGAGTTTGAAGAGGGAGCCACAGAGCCCAGACTCTGGATTTGGAATTGAACATGAAGCTGAGAATGACGAAGAAAGGGACATTGAAGGTGAAGAGGAATTCCTTTTGGATGATCACAGCGCTCCTTTTCTCAGCCTTCCTGTATATCCTCCTTCCCATACATGCACCTACTCCTCTCCTCCAACACCTCCCAGTCCACCTGTTGAACCACAGGTGTCCTCTGACAGCCAACAGGAGGATACACCTGTGACAGCTGCTAGTGATAGCACTTCAGCCTGGCTTGTGCCTGGTGCCATGTGCCGATCTTCTTCCATGCCCGTGGAGCCATGTAAAACCGGCTACCTGACACTCAAAGAGCTGCAGGCAACATTCAGTAATAAATCCATCTGAAACGTTGTAATTAGAGTTTCTGTGCGCTCAATTACAAAGTCATCTGTGAGCATAACAAATTATTGACAACAGCAAAAACAAAAGATACATGTGTATTTCTCAGCCATTGGGGCGCAACAGAAAATGCAAAATTGATATATTACTGGCGAGACTGAGCAGGGAGGATCCATGGCAGCCCAGTGCCTAGACTTGCTTGCAGAAGCGATGCATTACTTTATAAAGCTTTATGCCAAGTTTGCTGGCAATCACCCAGTGTAATTGTGATGAAAGCATGTGTAATACTCATTCTAGTGCTTCATTCCTCCAAAAATATAGCTTTCCAGCTGCTGAATGCCCCCATACACATTGCTGCCATTCAGCCAGTTGAAATGAGCTTTGTTGCATCAATGAACATTAATTGGAAAACAATTAGGACAGAAAAAAGCTAACAGACACTAAAAGCTACATAGAGCTGAAGTGAACAGCAGTGATATTTTTGTGCTAATAAACCATAACAAGAGACCAATTTCATATTAGATATAGTCATGTAAGCGACTGTTATTATAGAAGGTTTGACCGGCGGGGTTTTCTTGTTAGCTTTTACTGTTTACGTTCAATTCAGTTCAGATGAGTTATAGATTTATACAGCGCCAGATCACAACAGTCACCTCAAGGCATTTTATATTGGAAGGTAAAGACCCTACCCTATATTCTGATCAGTTAATGCCTCAAAATAAAGAGCAATCCAACAGTAAAAGATTAAAGTTTTCAATCAGCTCTGGCCTTTTTAAGAACCCTGACTGCGTACAGGGAGGTGGAGAGTCAGCCAGCAGGTAGGCTCCTGCAGGGCATTATTTAGTCTCACATGTAGGATATATGTACAGCAAAACATCCCCTCACTGACCCGTGACAGCTGCTTCAACCTATGTTTTACTTTCAAAAAAGCAATTTAGCAAAGCATCAAACTAAAACGTATATATAAAAGCTACTTCGTAATCAAATGAAACTAAATAAATGCATCAATGCCATTTTAAAGTTTGCTTTTTATTACTTTAAATGAATTCTTGCGATGCCAAATAGTGTGAGGATGCTGTAGAGCTACTTCTATTTTGTGTGCATTTTTGTTTGGTTTGTATGGAAAAGTGGGAGCAGGAAATTGTTTGTTGCTGCAGACAGATTTTGAACTTCTGAAGCAGTGAAATCTTGTTTTTTTGAAAAGTAAGCTATTGTATTAACGACTGTATAAAAGTGTCTGTAAAATAACCAAGTCTACACTGAGATTTAAGCATTACATTGATTTTAGTTGACGCTGAAAAGGCAGCTGGTTTGCCTTTGTGCTGTTCTCAGTATAAATTACTCTTGCATCACATGCAGTCTTTGTTCTTCTGTCTGAATGATGATCACCTATAATCACTCAAAACCCAGCCTGACTTCTCACAACAAAGATGAACCTGTTAAACTTCACTGACAGTGAGTAACTGTATTTGTGCCTACAGTGCAAGCACAGCAGATCCCATCAATCTGTCTGCTCATTCTAGACTTATGAACTGTAAGTCATTGAGGTCAGTGTTTAATGTTATCTCTACACATGTAGTATCTTTCCATTACACTCAGTGGCGTCTGTACAGACAACAAACAAAATAAAAGCTCTAGTAGAAGTGGGTCACCCTTTGACTTCCTGTGTCTCTGTGAAATGAGGGCTGAGTGGTGGGCATGTACCAACCTGAGAAAGAGTGTGGGAGAAAGCCTGTCTGTTTGTGTGTTTCTGTATATATGCATGCGTGTGTGTGTGTGTGTGTGTGTAGGTTTCAGTGTTTACATGTCCTGTCAGGTGGTCCCGGTGGCGTATATGTGAGTGAGTGTGTGTATTAGAATGTGGTTTGACATTTCGCTTTGACACAACAGGCAACATCCGCTTACCTCGCACAGAATTTATAATATTTAGCCACGTTAGTACTGCTGTGCAAGATGCTGCTTTCCACCAGCACTTCAGTCTCACAACAGCTTCAAACACATTAAGTCAAGCCCAGTTTATATTGAGACACCTGATTAAAATACACATAAAGTAACAATTTGTGTATCTATATATTTTGTGTTACTTAAAACCTGTTTTGTGGCCTATTATGTTGACCCATATTAAGGTATTATGCAAATAAAATATCCAATCTGTAGTGAGAATACAGACATGCTAGATCAAAAACAAAAAAACTGCATCCCAACATGTGGCCTTGTTTTGCAGCCACAGGACCCGGGCACCTTGCAGTCACTGAGTCGACCATGAACTGCTCTAGAGTCAGATTATGAGGACATCTGTCTGACAGCTAAAGCTTGGCTGAAACTGGGTCTTGGGTCTGGGACCTGAAGAAAACTGTGCATGATGTGAGAGATTCCTGCAGAAAAGGTTTACTTCAAGCTCATGGTGTTTTCACGGGACTGCATGTCTCAGAGGGACTGAAGTTCTTCCTCCCACTATGAGACTTTAGACACCTGAACAGAAATGAATCTGTTGGGTTTCATCTTGTCCTCACAACAACAAAGTGTCTCAATGATTATTTATTCATTTCCCCCATCCTCATTAAAATAAATCTATCTCCATGTGCCGAGTATGCCATCTGGCATTCACAGTTTTCATCTGTTTAAATTCAACCTGCTTCACTGAGTAAGTTTCGGTTCAGCTGGCTCCGAGCGAGAAAGAGTGCGAGCACAACAACATAAACCAGAGAGAATAAAAAAAGAACAACTGTTGAAAAACTGCAGGCCGTGTTTTGGCTGAAACCCACAGTGAAACGAGAGGGTCTGAGGTCGAGGTGACCAGAAGTTTCGCTGCCTGTACGTGGAGTAAAAACAGAAAACAGAAGCTTCACAGGTGTCACCATCATGACCAAGGCCAAATACTTTCTCACTAAATCCAACTTGTCTGTTAAACAAACACAACAGCATTAATTAAAAAAAAAAAGCTTCCTTGTATCATTAAAAAAGCAGAATACATTGTAAATAGTAAAGAAGCATCTTCTTTTGTCAATAAGTTCAAAATAGCTACAGTATAGTGAACTTTCTTACCAAATATCTTTGTTTTTCCTGAGCTGAACCACAAGAATGCTTTGAGGTCTGAAATTTCAACTCTCTGGTGCTTTTCATATTTGAATGTACTTCTCCATAATTATGTCACCCTGAAACTATTTTTTTATTTTTATTTTTTGCAAATGTTTTTCCTGGCTCCCTAAGTTTTCAATCACTATGATGCCTTCCACACAGGTGCATCAGTACCAGTGGAGCTGACAGCTCGCACATCTGGAAAAGCACCATCAGTGATTAAAGGTACATACTGTACAGGCTTTAGAGCAGGTATGCTCAAATCCAGGCCGGTGTCCTGCAGCTTTTGGATGCAACCGTGCTTCAACATTCCGGAGTAAAACAATTAAGTCATTAGCAGGACTGTGGAGAACTTAACTGCATACTGAGGAGATGATTCAGCCATTTGACTCAGGTGTGTTGCAGCAGAGTTGCATCCAAAAGCTGCAGGACACCGGCACTCGAGGCCTGGATTTGAGCATCCCTGTTTTAGGGCAACATCTGCTCCCATTCAGGGAAGGCCTTGCATCTTTCAGTAAGACAATGTTAGGAACCGTCCTGCAGTGATTACAGCAGCACAGCCTCATAGGAGAAGAGTCCAGGTGCTGAACTGACCTGCGAGCAGTCCAGACCTTTGACCGACTGAAAGCATTTCATGGTGAAATTTGAAATGAAATCTATTATCAAACTAAATTTTGTTGTATGCAAATACAATGACAATAAAGGTTCTTCTTCTTCTTCTTTTTCTTCTTCTTCTTCTTCTTCTTCTTCTATTACAAAGAAGCAGCTGGAATCCTCTATCTGACAAGGATGGGACAGCATTCCTCTCCCAAACCTCCAGCAGCTGCTCTGCTGAGGTCCCAGAGTTTACAGGTTGTTGTTAAATCACACAGCAGTAAACATGGCCTGTTTTCTCTGCTTAAACATTTGACGTGTTTGTGAATGAAACCATTTTTACACAACATCCCAATCCTCTCACAAATAGGCATGAAAAAGAAAACTTATATAATTATCATATATAATTCAGCAGAACAATAGCAATAACATCAAATAAATCTTTTGCTGTTCACCAATCACACGTGTGGTGAACAGCAGGAGAAAGGCAGAGTTCTGAAACTTTAATTTTTATCTGTGATTTGTTTAAGTGAAAATAGTACTCATACCAGCACTGTGTATGCTTCACCTGCAAGGCTAGGTTTAGGGGACACACTCTATTCATCAGCACAGCTGAAGATGAGAAGAGAAGATGCAGCAGCATGCTGTTTGCGAGGTGCTGAGAGTTCTGATTTAAGACCAGAGTGCTTCCAAACAAAACAGCATGTACTGAAAAAAGACACTGAACGAGGTGCATCTTCTGATTTTAGATGGAGCCCTGTATTAGTCAGCAGTGGCTGGGAAATCACAGGCATTTTCCCCAGGATGTAACAAACACTGCAAAACAGTCTACCTCAACCCTCAGGACCCACAGCCCATAATGCTCAGCTGCTGTTCTTGTGACACATGTACGCAAATCATTCCTAACCTTCCTCTCGCTCTACTTCTACTTCACAAACCACTGCAACAGTAGCAAGGTGCTGATCTGCTACAGTGAAGTGATACTGGGGCGCTTTGGTGATTATTATTCTTATTGGTTGGCATGTTTGAATGGACACTGTTGGGAGAGTAAAGGGAGAAAAAAAACACTTTATTTTCTGAAATTCTGGATTGTGTGTGTGTGTGGGGGGGGGTATCTTTGTATAATTGGGTTCTTATTTTAGGTTGATGTGTGCACAAAATGAGAGGCATCTGTGTGTGGTACTTCAGGGCTGCGCAGAATTAATTCTAAGCACAATGGAGGGAGGGGAGGTCATGTTCATCATGCCATGTGTGTTTTGTGGGCGAGGTGCAAGTAAGGAAAACAACAATTTTCATGTGCAATCAAAACCTCAAATAATTGGTAAGTAAGTATTTCAAAGTTGAGTTTCTTCCTATTCACCTATTACCTGAAGATTTAGCTTGGTAGAAAGTGAACTTATATAATATATACTTTTAATGTTGTTTTCTCTCATCTTTGTGTTAGCTTTGCTGAGCCAACCAGTGCAGGTTGGAGCCTGGACCTCTGGCTTTGGGTTGGGTTTTCCTGCATATTCTACTGTAATGAGTGGTAGAGAACAAGTACCTCCAGATGGTGCAGACTCAGACAAAAACACTATATGGCTAAATGTTATGCAAGTACTTTTTTTTCTGGAAATCCTTGCTCTCTCCCTCTCTCTCTCTCTGCCCTTGCAGCTGTGCCTAATGGGAAGTCTGGAAATTTGCAGGAATTCAGCAGCGGAAGCTCACACCCTAGAGGATATGAGGAATTTTCCTTAAACATAGCAGTTGTTGGTGATGGTATTATCAACTTCAGGTTGCATTGCTAAACTTTAACAAGGTGCACTGTTTGATTGTCATTAGTAACTGGCAGATGACGGATTCAGCTGTGAGCAGGAAAAGTTTGCATAATTCCAGTTCCTCCCACCTTTTAGCTGCTTCACAGGTTCATAAGTTTTATGCTGCAGGAAAAAAAAAAACTCACGTCAGGGTCACTGAGTATCTTACACAGACATCTTTTACAGATAAACTTAAGGTTTCATACTTGCTACTTCCATGAAGGAGGGGTCGGAGACATTAGAGGGATTTCCTTTCTATA
The DNA here is from genome assembly GCA_015052665.1 of Apistogramma diplotaenia. Lineage (NCBI taxonomy): Eukaryota > Metazoa > Chordata > Actinopteri > Cichliformes > Cichlidae > Apistogramma > Apistogramma diplotaenia. The sequence goes on along the minus strand of VOQJ01038690.1, from coordinate 16,904 downwards.
GGGAACATTTCGCTTCTCATTCACACAGAGAGAGGCAGCTGCTGACTCAGGACTTTCCCCTCCTCCGTCCCGTCTCCTCAGCGGTGTGAAGCGGCAGCAAAGACGTGAACGAGGTGAGTCATTCAGATAGAAATCAGTCGGCGGAGCGGGCTGTGATTTGGAATTTTGATGGATGGCCGGCTGCTAGAAAGCATGGTGTCTGCAGTGAAGTGGGACTTTAACTCGTATAATGCTGCAGATATGGCTTTTACATGCAAAATACAGCCAACATAATACATATATGCATTTAGAGATACTATGAAATACAAGGAATTTGTTTATAATGATGCCTTTTATTATATTGTTAGAAGATAAACCTGTTTGCATTTGAAGATTCCAGTTCAAGCAGACTTTTCCACAAAGAAAAAAAAGGGAAAAAGTTATGTAATACCGTTAGTCGGAGCATGGGCCATGTCAAGCACCGAGCACACATCTGGGTAAATCCCAGGAGAACCCAAACACAAGCGAGCAGCGCGTTTCCACTGCAAGAAATGCAGGAAGCACCGTTAAGGCACAGTGCACCATGTACAAGTGGAGGAGGGGGCGCTAATTCAGGCATCAGGCAGTAATCAGAATGATGAAGCACAACTACAAAAGGAGTATAAAGTTAAAGGATAAATATATATAAATGGACATATAAATATACAATTGGGATGTATATAGTACTTTTGTAGTTGTACTTTGTGTTCTTTGGGGATTTTGAGTTTGGGTTTATGTTTAAGTCATTGTTGTGTTTTGATTTTTGTGTTTGTTGAATGTTGTGATTTCTTTTTATATACAGTACCAGTCAGTAAAGCTGTGTGTCCAAACCTTCGACTGGTGCTGTATTTGTGTTGATGCGACCACTGAAGCTTTGATCTGTTTTTAGTTTTGCATTCTTGTGTCTTGGTTCAGCTCTTTGACTTTTATCAGCAGTACTTTCAGCTCCCTCACTGTTGCTCTGCCTTTCTGCCTTTTCCTCCCTCTGTCTCGTCTCTCTGTCATTACACCTCTGTCCTCCGGTGCTCCTTTGTCTCTGCTTTCATGCTTGAGCTCTTGGTATTCAGCTTGGTTCCTGTTTTACTTTAATAAATCTGGTGCCTTGTTTTGCCTGTCTGTCTGATTGTCTTGATTACATTAACTTGTGTCACATTCCCCTCTCCCTGTTTATCTTTCACAATTAGTCCTCAGTGAGTAGATTCTGCAGCCCTGTTCTCCTCATCGTCCTTGCTGCGTCATCCGTGTATGTTCCCGTTTCGTCTCAAGTTAAATTTACGTCAGTAAATTTATGATCTTCAGTTGAGCATCCACCTGTGTGTGAAGGACACAACTGTGAGTATGGATCCTGCTGTCCTATAAACACAGCAGTACACACTGTTCCAGCCACAGAGCTCAGAGACCGGCCCAACACAGAGTCTGGCAGGCGGCCATCACCTTCCTCCACTCTCCCCGGTTTGTTGTCTGAAAAACTGTGAGGTAATTTTTCAGGCGATTTATGATCCTTGCAGGCCCAATTCCTTTCCCATAATTTTATATCTTTGTGGATAAGAAGCACCTCATGATGACTGTCCTCAGCAGCTGGAGTTATTTGCCTGTTTGCGAGCCTGTCATCACCACAAATTGTACTTCTGGTGGCAGCTACTGTAGCAGGAACTACTACTGCAGCTCTTTATATGTAGGTCAGTCTGTGGACAGTCGTTTTATTTTTTTTTAAAAGGGAAGATTTGCAGCTGTGGGTGGTAACGATGTTTCGGTCAAATTAAAAGCCAATACAAAGACTGGTGTGTTCTGACCCACAAGAAGGGAGTCGAGTGTGCTGGAAGAAAGGAGAGCAGGTGTTTATCAGCCCCAACCAGCTCACATTCCTGAGGTATCCTTCTCTGCCAAACAGCTGATCACTGTGATTATGTAACTGGTGGTTTTGAATAGGTGTGCAGGGCTACTGAAGTCTTAGAAAAAAATGCAATAGTCCCAGACACATCAGCTTTGACAGAAAAATACCAGAAAAGCTGTTTTGTTTTTTTTGGGTTTTTTTACAATCCTTCAGCGTTACATTTAAACTATGAAAGGCTGCAGTGTGTGCATGGTTAGCTCACATTCACACACACTGGTTTTGTCGATTTTCCAGTTTCAGACTCCTGATTCTTCTCCTTCTTGGGATACTGCGTGTTTTTGCTGGCTCACTCTTTCAGATTCCTTTCTTTTTTCCAGCCTCTGACATCTCGATTCATAATTATTTCACTTTCTAAGCAGCTGTTGAATAACTGATACTACAGCTATACGTCATCTTGTGATTGGAGCCATCTTGACACCTGAGAATTTTTTTGATGTGTCTCGTGCACTCTTCAGTAGTAATGAACTCTCTGCTCTCACTTCAGGTACAGCTATGTTGGGCATCCTCCTCCTCTTCCTGTCCTTTCCCTCCCTTGTGGCCATGGTGCCTCCACCCGTCCCCTGCAGACGCTGCTGTGATCACCTGGAACCAGCAGAGGGCAGCGGCGACCAGCCAAGGAGCCATATCCCGGAGGTCCGCACCTATATCAATATGACCATACTGAAAGGTAACAACTATAACAGCTATATAAGGGGGCCATATCCCTAAGCACTAAAATCATATGTAAAGAAAAGTAACCCCTTCTTGTTGTTTTCCTTTCAGCTGGAAGTAGTTTGGCCATTCTCTTCTGACCTCTGGCATCAACAGGGCATTTTCTCCCAGAGAGCTGCTGCTCACTGGACATTTTCTCCTTGTTGGACCATTCTCTATAAACCCCAGAGATGGTTGTGTGGGAAAATATCAGTAAATCAATAGTTCCTGAAATACTCAGACCAGCTCATTTGCCACCAATAAACATGCCGGATTCAGTGGCACTTAAATCAGCTTTCTTCCCCATTCTGACGCTCAGTTTGAACTTCAGGAGGTCATCTTCATTCCTAAATCTACTGAGTTCTTGTCATTTGATTGGCAAATGAGATATTTTCATTAATGACTTTGTCAGTATGTTAACATGGCCAAACTACAGTTGCAGATGTGTTAGCTGATTTTTTTTACATGTACAGTTTACGGTTACATGAACAGCAAAAATGATTGTTCAAATACACAAAAAACAAATGATTTTGCACTTTTTAATTAAAAAGATTTTCATACTGTTGTTTGTCTTTAGGTGACAAAGGAGACCGTGGTGACAGAGGGACACCAGGCAAAGCTGGACTCGAAGGACCTCCAGGCTCTAGGGGCCCCATGGGATCCAAAGGCTCTAAGGGTCAAGCTGGTCTCCCAGGAGACCCCTGCAAAGCCCAGCACTCCGCTTTCTCCATCGGCCGTCGAAAGTCCCTTCACAGCCTGGATTCCTATCAGACGCTTGTATTTGACACAGTCTTCGTTAACCTCGACGACCACTTCAACATGTTCAAGGGGATATTCGTGTGCCACATCCCAGGGATCTACTTCTTCAATGTCAACATTCACACGTGGAACTTCAAGGAGACATACCTGCACATAATGCACAACGACACAGAGCGGGCGATTGTGTATGCCCAGCCCAGCGACCGCTCCATCATGCAGAGTCAGAGCCTGATGCTGGAGCTGGAGCTGAATGATGAGGTGTGGGTGCGCCTGTACAAGAGGGAGAGAGAGAATGCTATTTACAGTGACGATGTAGATATCTATATAACCTTCAATGGATACCTCATCAAACCCAGCTAAGAGAAAGAACGATTAAGAGAAAAGGAAAGGCTGAGCGTTACTGTGCACGGGCTGAACTCTAAAGCAATTTACCATTAAATTGTTCTTGTAAACATATATTCAAGATGCGCCTATAAAAATTATGTAATAAGCAACATGAGTTGAGTAAATCAAATATGCACACCCAGTGAGTGTTTGCAGATTTTGAAAGTAACCAGGGTACATTTTCTTTCTTGCAGAGTTTGAATAACTGGTGCTACATATAAATACAAACCTATAACCAGATGATTAATGCCACATAGATGAGAGAGAGGGAAAGAAAGACAGTCAGCTACAAAGCACAAGTCAGGCTGCCTTTGGAAGACCAAGATCAGTCACATCGCCTCCAAGCACAGAGGACTCACACCCACCGCTCCAGCCTCAAACAAAGAAGGCCTAATTACTTTCACCTGTGCTCATAAAGGGGGAAGAAAAGACTACCCAAGCCTGCCTGCATGACGCAGTGCTCAGCCCTGTGCGCCGCCTCTCACACATGTAAGAAATCTGCCTACAAGCTCGCTTTTAGGTGCTTGTTGGCAAATTTCTTTGCCTTTATATTAAAGCCACACGGTCTCCACTGTAATAAGCTGGCAAACTTTCAGTTGCAGCTTCATATTTACCAGCAATAAGCCCCTGAGCAAAAGAAACGAGGTAAATCGTGGAAAACACTCTCAAACCAGTGAATTTCATTTGAGTAAATACATGTGTTTAAACCAGCAATGTGCAGGGGCTCATCCTTGTTATCTAGATTGGATAAATAACTTTATAAAGAATCAAACCCATTACAATTATTTAAAATGAAAAATGAAGGTATGAAGAGGATGAAAGGTGATGGATTGTCTGGATTTGGTTTTCTCATACTTTAATGAAGAAACAAACATTCACTGGTCATATTTGCTGTTAGTGAGTTTTGTTAACAGGGCTTAAACACGGTGCTAACTGGACTCCTGCTGAAAATGTGTATTTTACAAACTGTTCTTTCTTTTTCTTCAACTAACTTTAATCTTTCATGCATGAAAGGCCTATAAATAAACACACAGACCGCTTTAGATGACTAACTTTGGCCACTTGTAGTTTGAAAGGATTCGATACTCACCGGCTGACTCTTGAGACGACCACAGATAAACAACTAGAGTTACTGCCTCATTGTATGATAGCTGGTGAAGAAGCCACTCGCATCCATTTCTCCTTCTGTTCCTGAGTTCTGCAGAACTGTGATGTCACGATGAAGTTGTACCTTTATATTAAATGTCATCATTAGAGCTTGACCTCTAACCACTCAAAACATTTGTGCCAATTTGAAGAAATTCCCATATGCCACTCCCGGGATATTATAAGGAAAAGGCGGACAGACAATAATATGCAGAGGAGGCATAAAAATGTAAAGGAAAATTAAACTGATTGTACATAAACTGGAGACTGGAATGTAGTGCAAAACATTAACACTATTCTGATTAATAAAAGCACTCAGAACACTGATACATGATGTCATATTTGGGAATATGAATGAAGTACCAGTATTAATTAAACTGTCCACACTTGTGTAAACTGTAGCTTGGAGGTCTAAAAGGAAAGAGGAGCTAATCCAAAAACCTGCATTCTTTCTAATGGCCAGCAGAGGGAGACTCCACTGAGTGAGTGAGTGAGTGAGTGAGAGAGAGAGAGAGAGAGAGAGAGAGAGAGAGAGAAAGAAAGAAAGAAAGAAAGATTTTGTTTCATTTCCAGAATGATTTTCATTATGACTTTCAGGTCATAGTGAATAAGGTTCATTTTGTAAAGCATGGCCCTTATGAAAGTCACAAAACCAAATAAATTATGGTTTATGCAAGACTCATGTGTCATTTGCAGGGGGTCTCAGTTTCATAGTCAGACCTAATGGTGCATTTAATCTGAAGTCGGAATTTATAAATTCCCAGTCAGCCCCTCTAGTCAGACTTCCAGCTTGGATGGTCGGAGCAGCCCCACTAGTGCACATAAACAGTAGTTAAACTGTAAAACCTGTAATCTTTGCAGTTACTGTTGTGTATTTGGGACTCTCAAAATAAGCTGCACGGGGAGCACTGACTGCAGAGGTGCAAAAAGCAGCCTTTGTGCCGTACTGCCAGTGATGCACGAATGGCTCTGCTTTGCTAGGCAGCAAAACAAACTGCCGGGACTCCTTGAACTGGGGAGTCACTTCTGACATCCAACATCGAAGCCAAATATAAAGCACAATAACCCCTGAATTGTTGTGGATGATGTCATTGTGGCTACACCCATCTCTTATACTGTCTATGGTCTACCTTTGATGAAGTTTCTAACTGCAGTGAACTCTCCTTAGCTAGTTTCAGTTAGTCTCGTATTGGAAAAAACAATTTTGTTTGTAGTAATCAGCAATATTAACAAAAAGCACGTATTTTTGTGACAATAACACTGAATTTTAAACACACGTTGAATGTAATTCTCACTGTGAGGATTGAACACATTGAAGAGGCAGTGAACACTTATTTTGTGTCCACTCATGTCAGTCCCCACAAGAGCCCCACTCGCATTAAAAAATAGGTTACTCTTCCATTTGTTTCATTCACCGCAAGTATTTATCGTTTCCCCCACTGACCTGTTCACGTGACCACCTCTGCATCTCTAGGCTCGCTCCTTCTGCTCCGACGTGTCATTAAACTTATATTTGATTTGTTGTAGGAGTTTATGTTCAGACCACGTTTGCAGCCAATCACACTGAAATCTGAAATGGAGAGTTGCTTCATAATTAACTGCTTTGTTTTCTCTGTCCCACCTATGATATGCATCACAAGTACATACAAGCATAAATGACCCACATGCATGTGGCCAGCTGTTTATATTAGACAGAAACATGGTCAGTATTTCCTGTTAACATTTTTGTGGGCTGCACTGGTTTCCTGTTATTCTCCAACATGCCGTATCCCGTTCCCCTCTTCACCATTATTGTCCACTCCGACTTCATAAAGTGACCGTTCTGCTTGACGCTGCTTATCCTTGCACAATATGATAGGTTAATATTAGATTTGTATTGCATCATATGGAAGGAGAATGAATAAATCAGACTAATAAATCTTCCTTCATGCCCCACAATGTTTATTTCTCTGAATTCCAGCTTCACCAGGATTCCAGTGAATAGTTCTTGATGTGCCATCGAGCTCAAATATGACTTTTTTTTGTGTTTTTAACAGCAGCTGAGATGAAGTAGGGTACATTTTTCACTGCAGCTTAAACAAAAACTTTAAGCCGCATTTGTTTATAATTCTTTTAATTTCTGCCAATAAATAAATTTTCTCTTTTCCCCCTCTTACAAAAGGCTTCCATTTAACAGCCAGGTTGTTTGTACTTTCACAGAAATAAGCACGTCTTTGTCGACAGAGTGAATGTAGACACTCACAGAAAAAATACAACCAAAGAACAGAAGATTTTAAAAAAGAAAGAAAAAAAGACAATGTGACTGACCAACACAGACAGGTAAGATGGAAATGTAGGCAGAATTTTTTTTTTCCATTATTTTCACACAAACCTGATTTTTCTTCTTTTATATTTAGACCAATGCAGTGATGAGATGACATCAGATTTTTTTTAACAGTAACAGAACACCCACAGTTACACAAAAACCCACAAACCGAAAAGCACTGAAACAACACTGACTCAAAGGGGTGTGTGTGTGTGTGTGTAAACATACAGTCTGAACCAAACACAAACACACTGGAGAAACAAATTCATAAAAAGTCACACACAAGACATCTACACTTCTTCTAAAGGGCTCATATGTTTCCTATTTGTTCCAAATAACGATTGCACGTGATAAACACAGGCCGGTACAGCAAACACACCTTGCTGTGGCTTCACTGTATTTGGATTTAAGTAAAAATTAAGTCCTACAAAAATACTTTTTTGCTGTGTAAACTTTTGCAACCAAAGGCACTGTCTTCTCTTTGCACTTTGTCTCCAAAAAGAAAACCAAACAAAAAAAACCAATCCTGTAACAAACTCCGGCTCTGTTCAACCTTTGAGCCAACACTGAATACAGCCTTGTGACATGCCACCGTCACTGTTGTACAGTGCTGTTATGATCAAAACAACTCGATGCACCTCACAGCAGTGCAGCAGCGTTGTCCAACGGAAAACGGTGTTTTGCTGGATTCATGTGATGTGCTCAGCTCCTTTGCTACAAGAACAATGCATCTCATGAAAAATGCTGCCCTTAGATTAGAAAAAAAAAGAAAGAAAGAAAGAAACTAAAGACCAGCAGGGGGACAACAACACAGGTGCAGTCTTCAGGGTTTCCCAGCATAATTCAGTGTGAAAAACTGCAGTTTGTGCATGGAAACACTAAAACACATCAAACACCGACAGCAACAGCGTGAAAGAAAGGAAAATGTTCCCTTTACAAACTGTTGGTTTAAATACACAGAGGCACGCCTGAACATCTACAGCTATGAAAATATGAAAACCAAAACCAAAAAAAAAAAAAGTCATGAAGCTCCAGATTTGTTTTAAAGACAAGCTGAGACAAATCCTACTAATCTGCCTGCTGTGCTGCCTACTGGAACTGCTGTGCTTCTATATGATGAGGCTACATCATGCTTTCAAACTGGAAAAATAAAGCAAGCAGCTAAAATGTCAGAATAAATTCTGTTGGCATAATTTAATGGACCATGCAAATGTTCCAGGTCTGAAAAAGCAGCGTGGCTTTCTCTTAAGAGTAAGCAACATAAACACACACCAGTCAAGCATAACATTGTGACCACAGGCCGTCACTCAGTGGTCGTAACGTTATCCTTGATCAGTGTATTCTTCATGTCTGTGTATGAGGCAGAACTGGTATTAGTATGCATTTTTTAAACAAAAATCCCTTTCATGCTTAACATAAACATTGCACTTAAACAACAAGAAATAAATTAGCTGACATCAACCACTTGAGTGCAACTACATTTAAAACTAGTCTAAAAAAACACCTTTTTTTAAATTTAAACAGGCCAAATTTCCAAAACCGCTGCAGCCGTGCTATCATCACAACAAGCAAAGCTTCAGTGCCCCCGCAGAGGTGCTTTCTTTCAACCGCCGCACTACAGAAGCCTCTCTGATCGTCACAGTTAGTCGCAACACAACTGTGGCCACAAATGGCAGGCATGGAGGGGACATCAAAAACCGGGATTGCAGCACACACAGCATGACGTTGCGAATTAAAGGGGACCTATTACTGTCATAACTTTGCAGGATTCAGAGATTTAAAAAAAAAGAAGAAGAAAAAAACCCTTATTTATCTCAAACTGGGCCTTGGTGCAGCCCCTCAGTTTCTACTGTTCACCTCCTTTCCCCTCCCTTTAAGCCAGCTTTCTTCAGATTGGCCCTTTGAGAAAAAACAAAGGTCTGAGCAGCAGATGGACGAGGGCTTGTGTGCTGACAGCTACGAGATGACGATAAGCGGAATATCTGCTATGCAGAAAAAAAATCTGTTTCAAAGTGACCTTTCCAGGCTTGAAAAGGGTTTGAAATTTTGGCCATGTTTAATATCAGCATCCACCACTGTGGACATTAATGAAAGAAGATAAAGAGACCACAACAGGTCCCCTTTAAGGACCACACTGAATGCACATCATCTCCAGGACACCTGCTCCTTCATGTCTCAGCTCTCCCACCCTAATCTGTGTGCTTCTTATTACCTTGGTTACTTAAGAAAAACCATAATTGATAATGGCTTCGATTCATTAGTGTGCTTCCTCCAAACGCTGAGTGTCCCTAATGTTTTTCACATTCAGTGTAGCATAAACAACACTGGAGAACAACGTCTGCAGAACCCAGAACAAAGATGGATGTGTCACTGTGGTTGGGGCGAACATTAAAAATAAAAAACATTTCGTCTGCACAGCTGTGTCAGCTCAGAAGATCCGTGAGTCACTCATTGAGGAGTGAGTCTGGTCTCTCGTAGCCAAACAGCCTGAAGTCGGGTTCATACAGCTTGTACAGTTCCCTGCGTGCCTCTACAGGCACTGTGCTGAACCAGTCCGACTCCCAGCTGCTGGCTGTAAGGTTCCTGCTGGAGGTGGGGAACTCCACCACATTGTCTACTCGCAGCAAGCGCAGCAAGTGCTCGGCATCCTCCTCTGCCGTCTCCAAGTGTCCCACAAAGTCATACTGAATTTGACACGGGTGACAAAGTCGATACACTTGCCGCCAGTGCTCATTAAAAGGCATGTCCTTCTCTGTCTGAGGGTCCAGCAGGTACTGGATGAAGTGGGAGAAAGAGGGATGGATTCCCAAAGAAAAGGCTTCATCCACAGAAGCAGGAGGCGTCGGCTGGTTGGCATAGCGGCGCAGCATGACCTGCGCAAAACGCCGGTAGAAGTCCTCATTGGGCAGCTCAAATTTATTTCGATAGGCAGAGATGAGACGGACAAAAGGGTCGCGCACAAAGAGGAACTTGGTGTACTTCTTCAGCTTCACCTTTAAAAAAGAAATTTGAGTTTTCTTAACATTCAATTACACACATGCAAATCAGAGCTAAGCAAAACTACAGAAGGTGAGAAGTGACAGGAATATTTATCTTACTCTGCAGCATCAATAAGGTCTATGTGAGTAAAACAGTACTGTGACACTGAAGAGTCATATCGCAGTTATAGAGGTTTTTTTCTTTAAAAAACATCAGACTTTGCAGTGTTTTCTGAACCATTTAGTACAGCTTGATGTTTATTTTGCAGTCACTGTGCAGCACATGCCAAAACTACCAATTAAACAGCCTGAAGCCTCATAATAGAGAAGAAAACTATATTTTTGTAATGTTGTTGCCATACAGAAAACAATAAAGTGGGATATTTGAACAGACCTTCATGAGGTGCCTTGCAAACTTGCCATAACGTTTCCAGAACTTATTGAAGGTGAAGTGCATGCTGGTGTTGTGGACCAGGTCCCGGGGGATAGTCAGGGGGTCTCTCTGAGGAACACCCTCCTGCAGCAGGCTCTCACTGAGAACTATCATAATGCGCTTCCAGTTACTGCACGCTACCTGAGAAGGGAAAGCTTTTTCTTAGTCAGATATCACAGTGAAAAAAAACCCCAAAAATAACAGCATTTGCATGAGTGTGTACACTGGATTGAACCTACGCTTGCTGTAGTTTTGAAAGAGCATACCTTGGGAACATAGCAGTAGATAATACCATGCCTGTCATCCACAATAAGATGATCCAGCTCCTTGTTGGGAATGTCATCAAATGAGCGGTTTTTGCTGGGAAACACGATGCTGTCATTAGCGCACATATCCTGAAGCAACCTTCGCCTTTGCTCCTGTCGTTCCATTAGGTAAAGAGAAGGAAAATCAACAGTTAGCGTCTAAAATTATAAATTATTCATGCTCAGACATTGCTCACCGACACTGGGGAGATCTTCATCCTTTACTTACATATTTAGGAATATTAACCAAAATTATCCATATAGCAAGGAAACCAGCTGCCAGCTGTACTCCACCTACAACTTTACTTTTAAGGCAAGTCAGCAAGAAAACATTCACTCAACTGTTAACTAGTAACAGTAATGATAAAAACTGAGTTAACCTGTCTCTCGCGCAGCTCTGGAGCCAGCGGGGTCAGGTGAATCTTCCACTCTCGCCGTGGTATGTATCGTTCTTCTGCTTTCTCTGATTGGTTGCTTGTGTCAGCGGGGGCAGTGTCAGTGGGCTCACCAGTTCCCGGCTCTAAGAACTGGTTAACAAAGGCATCGATATCCGACAGGAAGGACGGGGTCCTGGAGGTCTGCGGCCTCCGCTGGGGTCGGGGGTGTGGGACTTTGGGGCCCGGCGAGACAGGGGTGTGCAAATAGAAATGGGAGGCACCGACATCATCCCAGTAGATGATGATCAGAAGGATCATAAAGGCCGAGCCCAGAACTACAAAAATGCGGAACATCCGGGATGTTCCCATAGTGACTGTTGCTTGCTACAGGGTCACCATGGCAACAGAGTCAAGGTCCAGGCACTCTCTCTCTCTCACCATGGCGATGGATGCACGGCAGCTTTAGCGCGGTCTGTGGTAGCATTGGGTTTATTGTGGTGCTGAGCATTGCAGGAGTGAGCTGTAAAAGAGAGGAGATGGTCAAACGTGAATAAACTTTGACCTCTGTCTCACACCTGTGAGACAGACTAAACATCATGTCGACCATTCTCCAGCTGGAGCGGCACTTTGCATTTCTACAGTCAGTGTACTCAGTTTAACACCTGTTTTCACACTAACACACAAACAATCTTTTGTTAAATTACAAGAACATTAAATTATTTTGTGTCTCTGCAATATTCAAACAAGCAATAACTCTTGAAAACAGACCTGCAGCCTGGATGACAGAGACATTCAAATGATTTGATTTTCATAAAGTAAAAACATCTGAGCTGAAATTAAAACCGACAAAAAAATGGAACCATAAATTTTCATCCAGAGAAGTGTGTCTGTGTGTGAGATTCCTTTTCTGCTTCATTTTACCATTCATCCACTTTGTCCCCATATTCAAGCACACAAAGTGGGGAAAATAAGTATTTGATCTGCTGTCGATTTTGCAGATTTCCCCACCTACAAAGAATGCAGAGGTCTGTCATTTTTATCATAAGTACATTTCAAATGTGAGATAAATTTGAAAAAGAAAATCCGGAAAAATCACACTGTATGATTTTTAAATAATCTTATTCCATTGATACAATGGAAAAAAAGGACTTTGGTGCAGAAACCTTTGTTTGCAGTTACAGAGGTCAGACGTTTCCTGTAGTTCTTGACCCAGTTTGCACTGCAGCAGGATTTCGGTCCACTCCTCCATGCAGCTCTTCTCCAAATCTTTCAGATTTTGGGCTTGGTGCTCGGCAACATTGAGTTTTGGCTCCTTCCAGAGATTTTCTATTAGGTTCAGGTCTGGAGACTGGCTCAGGCACTCCAGCACCTTGACATGCTTCTTACAGAGCCACTGCTTAGTTACCCTGCCTGTGTGTTTCAGGTCATTATCATGCTGGAAGACCCAGCCATGGCCCATCTTAAATGCTGCCTGGAAGGAGGTTGCTGGCCAAAATCTCACGATACATGACCCCATCCGTCCTCCCTTCAATACGGTGCAATTATCCTGTCCTCTTTGCAGAAAAGCACCCCCACAGTATCATGTTCCCACCCCCATGCTTCATGGTTGGGACGGTGTTCTTGGGGTTGTATTCATCCTTCTTCCTCCAAACATGACAAGTGGAGTTGATACCAAAAAGCTCTATTATGCTCTCATCTGACCACATGAGGAAGACTAATAGTCATCTTGTGTTTCTACCATTTTCTAATAACTGCACCAACAGTTGTTGCCGTCTCACCAAGCTGCTTGCCTATTGTCCTGTAGCCAATCCCAGCCTTGTGCCGGTCTACAATTTTGTCCCTGATGTGCTTAGACAGGCCGTGGTGGACAGGTTGGAGTGTGATTGACTGAGTCAAACAGGTGCAATTAATACAGGTAATGAGTGCAGAGTAGGAGGGCTTCTTAAAGAAAAACTAACAGGTCTGTGAGAGCCAGAATTCTTGCTGGTTGGTAGGTGCTCAAATACTTATTTCATGCAATAAAATGCAAATTAATTATTTAAAAGTTAGTCATTCTTTTTCTGGATAAAATTCAGGATGCTGCTGTTTTTGTTTTAAACAAAGCATT
>VOQJ01038683.1:0-17450 GCA_015052665.1 Apistogramma diplotaenia | reverse complement strand
GTCCAGAGGCAGTCAGTGTCCCCGCAGCAGTGACGGTGGCAGCTGCTACAGTAGCAGCAGGCAGAGATGCAGCTTCAATTCCTGAAAGGTGTCCAGTCTGGGGTTTTGCCTCCAACTGTTGGGCAAGTGGCAATGCCTGCAATCAATAAATGGATTATTTAGAGACCTCCACATTAGTAATTTAAGCGGCATTATAGATTAACGTTACTACAGCATTATCAGGCGTGTACGTTACCTGCACAGCAGGCTGTGCGATTATATGGGGTTGGTAGACTTGCGCGTTCTGTGAAATCACAACTCCAACTGCAGTCGGAACAATCTTCACACCAGGGGCAGCTACAAGTTCAAAAGCAAACAACAGCTTTAAAAAAGAAACCCTCAAGTTCACTGAGCAAAACAAAGTCCAATTATTACATTGTTCAGCATGTAGGATAAATATATTTGAGCTTTGTCTTTCCAAAGGCAGCAACTTCATTATTGCTGTGCTACTTTAAAGATGCATATAAGGGTCAGAGCGCTGTACATGCCTCCAAAATCTTAAATGATGTCAAAATGCTTCACCTCCTAGAATCCCGTTTCCCTGAGAGGTGCTGACTGCTGCTCCTTGCTGGTAGTATGCCTGGTAGTCCTGTGAACAAAATAGATTGGTCCTTTAGAATGTGTAGCATTATAATGTCATTATGCAACCACAAGTTTTCTCTGAATTGCTGTCATCAGTAACAGAGGTCAGGAAGCTGCTGCGGTGCAGAGCTGTATTTTGCTGAAGTAAATTATTCAAAGAAAAAATGTATTTTCTTGCACTTGGTAACGTTTGCATAATTTTCTTCTTACTAACCTGGGACATGGGCGTATAGCCTTCCTGCAGGTAGCTGTACTCTGACATTCCTTCTGAGCTCTGCTGTGGCTGAGAAGAAGACATTTATTATGAGCCTGTGACACCGACAGAGGGTGATAACTAAGAGGATGCAGATGTTATTAACTGGACCTACCTGACTTGAGGACCACTGGGCTGCAGCAATGGCTGTGCTGGCCACAGAGAAGGCACTGACCCGATTTCCATCAGGTAGCAAAAGGTCCCTAATAAAGAAAAGGGCAAAAAATGATTTCCACCTGAGGGAGGCTCTCTGTCTTTATTGTGAACCAAAAACAGGCAGACAAACACATTCTAGCTGCCTTTTGACCACAGGAACTCGTGGTTACACACAGGTTTACAGAAACTACACCTCTAATCATCACTTTCAAGCCCTCTAGTGAAAAAGCCACAAGACTCACATTGTGGTTACATTTTTTTTACAACAGTTCTGAGTTTGCCAAAGCAAATCAAGTGAATGCAAACTCGAATGTGTAAGACTAAAACAATTACGAAAGCAGGAATGGTGCTTGTATGGCTAACATTTCTTCTCTTACTGGAGAAGTTCCTGCATTAAAAAAAGAAGAAAAAAAAAGTGAGGACTACTTACTTTCTAGCACTCTTTGCGTAATCCACCCCGATTGTTTTTCCATCTAGTTTTAAGGGAGGCTGCAGTCCTTGTAGGATGGTGAGAAGCTGAGATGCTTCCTGTTAAAAGGATTGATAAACATTAAGTGACACACAGTCTTTTCAAAGTGAAAAGATTTCACATGTATAAATTAAAGAATTACCAAAGGTGAGGACAGCTGCACAAAGGCAAAGCCTCTGTTCTGGCCCGTTTGCTTGTCCTTAATGAGACGAATGTTGTTGGATGACAGATTGGCGTATGGCGCCAGGGCAGTCATGATGGCTTCCACAGTGGTCAGAGGAGCAATATTTCTAAGGATGATTGCTGTTCAGGATCAAAAAAAAATGTTTAGGAACAATGTGCTATGAATAGAGGTATTTTTGTCTAAACTAAGCATGACATTGCTTTGGTAACTTACTATCGCCATAGAAATCTCCGCTGGGTTGAGTTTCAGAAACTCCAGTGTTACTGCTTGCTTCACTTTCTATTGAGAGAAAGACAGAAGTAAGAAATGCATTAACACAACCCCGAGAAGTGTGCGATTGCAGTAAAAAGAAGAAAAAGGAGGTATAAAGTGGTATGAAAAAGCTCTCCTTAAAAGATGCACTCATAGTGTAAACCAGATTTCATGAACTACACTGTGTATTGTTGCATTATTTGTTTTATATTATTCAGGCCAATTAATATTTTACACTTATTAGAGTGACAATCCACATCATCCTACACAGGCTTCGAGCCAGAAAGAATTTTCAGCATGGCGCGTGCGTGCAGGGTGTTAGCATTAGCATGCTAATGCTAACGCTAACCGCTGAGCCGGTGAAATCCTCAGCCCGGCGCAACGCCGGCCGATCAACCGCTGGCTAGCAGCCTGCTACATCTCAACAACTACTTAAAGAAACAAAACAAACTTGATGTTGCATCCCAGCCCTGTGGACCCCTGTGGGCTGCCCAGATGTCTGCAGTCAGTGGCCTCTCGTTGATTTAACTACTTACCAGCTTTGGCTGCTCCACACCTGAAGCACTTCAGCCTCCTCCGGAAATTGTACAGGCCACACTGCAAGTAACCGTTCACATCATTTTGATTATACACCTACTAAAGCCCTGAACAGTGCTGCCTCAGAGAACAGGCAACTATATTGGCACAGCATACCATACTCACCCCAAGACACAACCTAACCGTTACCACTTATCCAAATGTAGGTGTACAACAAAATATGATGACAGGACTGCAAAGTCTGTAGCTTACGGGCCTATCACATGTGTGTGCAGTGTTCTTTAGAAGAAATGCTGGATAATGAGACCGTGAAACTGAGACATCAACTTACAGTGCTGCAGAGCCAGTCTTCATACTTGTTTCTGGGGTGACTGTAGTGCATGTCTACGGTTTTCCCTTGGATCGTCAGGCGTTTCTGTAAGAGGAGAGCAAAATCATCCAAGTGTTCGTGGTGAGCATTCAACTCAGCAAAAGAGCAAGCAGTTTTGGAAGGGAGAGGGGACGGGGGGGGAGAGGGACCCCCAACAGATAGCCTTTGAGTTACAGACAGGCACATGATGTGTATGTCAGCATGATGTAAAGAGGGTTCTTTTGGTGTTTGGGACCCGGTGCCCAGGCTGAGCTGGAGCAGAGTGTAAATGTGACCCTAACAGACTTTTCTGACTGCTTTAAAAAGAAAAAAAAATTGCATGGGCTTCCCACAAGAAATGTTACAGAAGAAAATTTTGTTAAAAAGATTAAAAGAAAAAATACAAAAATGGCAATTCCCATATATCTGGGGGAGGTAAGCTTGGGGGAAAAAAATTCTAGGCTGAGTTTATACTGAAATCTGAAAATTACTGATATAACCATAATCTGCAGGGCAAAGATGGTGTGTTCATATTTTAGATGCAGATTCCTTAAGATGACTTAACAAAACCAGTCAAATCTGCAGCTTGAAGCCTATTTGCCCAACACAGTTAACTGCTCATAATCTGTTAAAACATGAAATTCTAAAGCAATAAAAGATAATCATCTCTAAATTTTCTCTGTTGCATTCAATCCATAAGTTTTTGTATACAGTTTCCACACTGTGTATTCAGTACATTCTGGTTGCCTTTTGGGTTATTTTTTTTTCAGATCCCCAAGATTAAAACTAGACTTGGCGATTGTGAAGCAACCTGATTGGTCTCCATCCATCGGGTAGCATCTTGCAAGTGATAAAAGTCCACGAAGGCGAAACCACGGCTTATACCTAGAGACAGCATTCAAATATAGACGGGAGGCGTGTTAGTTAAGAGTCCAAGGGCATATTATTCAAACTCTTCCACAAACTGCTTCCCGACCCAGGGCCAGATTGGTACACAATAGGCCACTCCTTAGGAGTTTTACCATAGCAAGTAATCCTGTAGAATACCACTGTTTGAAGCACAGAACAACAAAATGGGTCTGCCAAATGACTTACTCATAGCAATCAATGCTGCTCTTACTTACCTTACAAAAGGAGGTCCACAATGTACAAGATAAGTCTTGAATCAATATTCTGACATCCTTTTCAAGTACTCTGACAACGTTATCTCCTAACTTCTATGGGAAAATGGGTCTGAATGGAAGCAGATTGGCTCTATGGTCAAAGACTTGGGGAAGGTCAGGGTCCGTCACATGACTTGTTCTCACCTGTTCTCTTTTTCATCAGTCTGACATCCACTGGCTGCGGCCCCTCAAGTTGGTCTATGGCAAAACGAATCTAAATAGCAACATACAAAGGTGCACTTTAGCATCATGATTCAAAAGTTAACACCTTTAATGAGGTGCTCCAGCTTACATAATAAAACCAAGCAAACGCACAAAAAGCTGTGCATGAGCGGGACACATGAATACTTACATCATCCTCAGTAACATGGGGAGACAGACCCCCGAGCATGATGGTCTTGCTCTTCTTCTCGTCCCCTGGCTCCCTTCGGTAATCCTGCTCTTGGTAGTCGCCATCTGAGTGATACCCGTCTTCTGATCTGTCACTGTTACGTCGCTTCCTCTCTCGTTGCTTTAAAAGAAAATAAATCAGCCAATTGTCAGCACACGAGGTATTTTAAAATAAAGTATTACAAGAGAGTTCAAAGTCTGCGTGTATTAAGATAAGCACCTCCGGGCTGTCTCGTGATCCTCGACGATCTCCTTCATAGCGATCGCCCCGTCTCTCTTCACCCCAGCGACGCATGTTGTGATCTCCGCGCTCTTGGTCTCGCTCACGTCGGTCACGCCACTCAGACTCGTCGCGGGACTGGTCAGAACCATATCTGCCACTACGTTCTGTTCGACTAATCCTATTTAGGACAGTGAAGAGAAAAGTAAAGCTGCGGCACAACCAACATTATTTTAAAACATAATTCAATCAAATGTATATAAAAATAAATAAAATTTAAAAAGCACACCAGAAACACTTCAACATGTTTAACATTTCAACGTAACAGCACGACTGAGGACAGTGAGTGGACGGGCCTTTTGGAGAGTATTTCATTCATCAGCTTGTGCAGCTAGTTTTAAAGCATGGCCCTAACTGAAATCTGCAAGACAAATGGAAACATGTTGTCCTACTGTGTGGAGACTTTACTGATTCACTTGTGCACCCAGATAAAATTTCTGGGTGCACTGTCGCCTGCAATCTTAAGATATTTTTGCTCTTTAATAACTGTGGCTACATTTGCATGTATATTTGTAATTTTGCATAGCGTGTGTCAATGCAAGCATTTATTGTAACGTATGCGAAATTCCCTGTCCAGTTCATAAGATCTGATGCCACTTATGGTTATATCATACTCATTAAGAGCTAATATGATTGCAGCAAAACAGTTTACCTGCAGTATGATTAAAAACAGAATCACTATAAGTACTTTATGGTTTAAGAGGGAATTCCGTGTCGGGTTTGACACCTTTAGCAGCGCTGCTAGACACGACCTGGACGTCTGGCTGCTGTTTTCGTTTCACCGCGCCTTTTGAATATAATTTGCCTCATCATATCTCCCGAGGTCGAAATATGCACCAGAGCTTGGATTAACACAATGCTGTGATAATGATAAACCACACCTAGCATGGCAAACTGCACCGGAATTTTAACGTCGCTACTCACCTTTTGTCAGCCCCCATTTTTCTCACAGCTTCCGCACTCAAACGGCCTCTAAAAAGCAGAAAAACGAGCTATAAAATAAATGTTGTGGTTTTACTTGTTTTCAGATGCACTAAATTCGTCTTAAATTGCGAAACACAATTAAATGCTTTGTTTACAGTAATACGTACCTACACTTTAACGTTATCTAATAACAGGCGTCTCTTAAGCCAAAATCAGCGGTACTCATGCGAGACCGCGGGGAGCTTTAGTTTCCACTCCAAATGCGAAGTAACTCACCAGTGTAAATTTGTTGATAAGGTGTTATCCCCACGCACTACTACTTTTTCAAAAATATAACTGAAAAACTGTGGCTAAGAAAATTCATCTCACGTTCAAGGACTTATGCGCGATGGCACCTTCTTTATCCCAAGATGCATCGGCGTTGCCCGGATGCATCATGGTCGTTGTAAAAGTCCTCCCCGAGCTTGTCTCACAGGCAGCGGCCGCCGGTCCCAGCTTGTTTGTTTCCTCACCAGGTTTTAAGTAGTTGCAGTCACACGTTATGTTTTTCATAACAACAACAAAAAATGTCTGGTGGTTGATGGATAAATGAGCCTTTACAGACAGGGGAGAGGGCAGCACGGTTAGCACTGCTGCCTCACAGTCAGAAGGTCCTGGGTGTGAATCCAGCCTGAAGCCTTGCTCAGTAGAGTTGGCATGTTCACTCCAAGTACTCTGGCTTCCTCTCACAGTAAATGTACCGCTTTACTCTTCTTTAGCACTCAAAGTGCTTTCCTGCTGCAAGCCTCATCACCCATCCACACACATGCATGCAAAGGTCCCTTTCTATATCTAAGCACTTTTAACCCAACAGTCACAGACCCAAGGACACTTCCACATGTAGACTAGAGGAGTCGGGGATTGAACCACCGAAATTCTGATTAGTAGATGACCCTCTTCACCTAGACGGAAGGATGGCTAGACCGGAGAGGATTATGCTGTCACGTTAAGCGCTGCCTGACAGGTAAAACCCAGGGCAAAATTAACACAGAAAACACATTCCGCCATTTCATTTTGTTACCCTTTGGTAATAACAGTATATGGCAGTGTGCAGAAATCCTTCAGTTTTTACCTCGTCTGAAGACCCGAATCACACTGCTGTTCAGTTTGTCCTGCAAGTTTCACAACAGTTAAGTTTCAACTGGAGACAAAATACTACTATACCATAACCATCCATCCTCTTCCGCTTCTTCCCTTCGGGGCCGCTGGAGCCTATTGTAGCTGTCATAGGGCGAGAGGCAGGGTACACCCTGCACAGGTCGGCAGCTTGTCAGTTAACCTAACCCCAGTAAGTGCATGCCTATGGACTGTGGGAGGAAACCCATGCAGACACGGGGAGAACATGCAAACTCTCAGGTGGAATCGAACCCAGACCTTTCAGATGTCATCTCTGTGAGGCAGCAGCGCTAACCACCATGCCACTGTGTACTGTACGCTTTATTTTTCCACATGCTGCTTGTGCAATTACATGTTCCATCACTGTGTAATCAATCAAGTATGCAAACAGCTCTTTATGCAGTATGATTTATTATTCATAAAACATTTGTTCTAACATTAATGTCACTGCAATGGATTCTACTAAGCGTACCAAAACCTGTATACAACAGCATTCTGACCTATTTAATAAGCTGTTTCTCAAGTCTGTATACAGCACTGGTTTGCTCGTTAAGACAGACAGGTGAGCCTGTCCGTCTGATTACTCTGAACAGTTAAAACTAGATTCACCTCCAACATAATTGATGATTAAATCTGAGTAAGCTCAGCTACAATATGATTTAAGGTAATTTATTACAGTATCTAAATTCTGAAATATCACCAAATACTGTGCTGTACATGGAGGCCCTTAATGTAAGTACACAAAAATTGTTCAACTTGGCACAGACAAATGTTCCTCTTTTGATACATCTTTCATTTGGAAGTGACACTGTACACAACACGGATGGTCAAACTGCAGTGATACAAAATGTATGAATCATATTTTTGAAACCAATACTTATGGAGCTTAGTTTTGTAATAATTATTAATGATGCTTGCGGCAATGGCAGCCAAGTCAGACACACGTCTTCTGTACAAATGCATCATGAGACAAAACAACACAAAACCCAGTCATAATATATATTTAAAAAATGAAGAAGAAGAAATGGACCATGTGGTCCCAAAGTAGGAGGGTGGAGTCCATCACACTTAGTCCAAAAATTGAGGGTGAGGGATGAGTAGGTAGGTCAGGGATGTTATGAATTTCCATGGTCAGTTCTAAGTCAGGGTTTCTCCTTTTGTCACCTGCAATAAGACACACTTGTGTTATTATTTCACACTCAAACAAAGGGGGGAAAAGGCAGTCTGCATGTGGTACACGTACCCTTGCTTCAATATATTCAATCCTCCTCTCCAGCGCTGTCAACTTCTCGTTCAGCGTGGCCAAACGAGATCGACACGACATATCTGATGGAGAAAAACAGCATTTAACGCTTATCATCATCATCATCAGGCATGGCATTCCCAACGGCTTATCAATGGTGTCAAACACAAGGACAAACGCTCAACAAAAATAAACACCGTCGCTTTTTGTTTAAATAAAGGTTTAAAGAGCACAGATGGGCCGGCGAGACTAGCATTAGCGGTTCCGGTAGCCTGCTAACGCTTCCCTGTAATCTTCCCAGTACAGTGTACTTGTAATTTAATTAAAATAAGTGATGCTCAATAAACAGCAAGTAGGCGCAGAATGCTACCCGACACATCTCCAAAATGTCACAATCCTCCTACAAAACAACAACAAGCGGAAAGCTAACAATCGAGCTAACCGCTATCTGGGAGTGGCCATTGAAAACAACAACATTAATGCTAACAGCTGGCTAAGCTAGCCAACTCCAGCTAGTTATCCAAACGAAAGTGCCCTGTTAGTTTGTTAAAAGCTTACCAAACGAGTTAAGAAAGTCGGCGATCTTTTTGATGCTGCTCGTAATTACTTCTATGTACTCTCGATTCGCCCAATCTTGGTGAATCTCTCTTTGCACTGGATCTTCCTGGCCAGCCATGTTGGACGACTTGCAGCTCAGCGTACCCCCTTGCCTTTATCCAGGAAGTACCGTAAAGTATCGCGTGGAGGCGGAAATAACATACATTATTCTATTTGTTCATGAAGTTTTTATTCCCCTGAATTTCCTATATTTTCGACATACATTTCTGGAGGTTGTTTGTGTATTTTACACAAATAAGCACATCACAAATCTTTCTGGGGTCGCCGCAGCAGATCACCTGCTTCAATCTCACCCTGGCCCCAGTAGACTGCTCTGCATGTCCTCCTTCACTGCATCCACTGTGGTCTTTACCTCCTGCTTGGCAGCTCCAGATTCATTATCCTATATCCAATTTATCTACTCTGCCTCCTGTGCACAAAACTAAAACATCCCATTCATTTACCTTCACTACCTCAACTCCTTGCATCTTCAGTGTTACACCCGTCTCCTTCTCATTCACACACACATTCTGGCATGTTTCTACTCTTCTCTCCAGTGCACATCTCCACCTGTTCCCTGCTCTCACTACAGATCCCAATGCCATTTGTGAACATCATAGTCCATGGAGTCTCCTGCCTGAACTCATCTATCAACCTGTCCATCACCACTGCAAACAAGAAATGAGCACAACACAAGTATGATAACATTTATTTGTCCTTTTAAGGTGAGACAAGTTAAGATATTTGTGATGAATTAGAGGCATACACATCGGTTAGTCAAACTTTTTCCATTTTCATCAGAAACCCCTCACAAAAATGTTTAGAGGAGTGTCTTCATTGAGTTAAAAGACTGAACAACCCAGTAGTGCATGGCATTTAAAATACCACAAATAAGCTCAGGGCTGCCATCACATATTTAAAATCTGAGACCTGGGAGCATGATGAATTACTCCATACACACAGTACTGTATGCGTGTGCTGATTAATCTTTTTGGCCAACGTGGTTATGACAGTTATGCCTTAACTGGCCCATAACATTTCATAGCACACTTTACTTTAGCCTCACAAGCAGCTTTTTAATATCTGCCTCAATGTCACTTGTCAGGAAATTTCTGCTATAACGCTTGTAGGGTTCTCCATCAGGACCAACCAAGAACTTCTCGAAGTTCCAGGATATGTCATTCCTACACACTGGACTCCAAATGATGTACTTTGGATCACTCATGAGAGCCAAGGCGTCATCAGAGGGGAATGGAAGTTTTTCCTTCAGATAGACAAACAAGGGGTGGGCATCCTTTCCATTCACATCCACCTTCTCGAGGAGCTGGAACTTGGGTTCAAAGCCATTCCCTGGACGAACATACTTCAGGCATCTTAGGATTTCATCATTTCTGCAGTTCTCCTGTTGTACCAAAAATAAATACTATTAAATAGAATGTACACTGAAGTAGGTTTTTAATTAGATAAGCTAAACACGAGTCATCTTTAAGAATATCCAATATTAGGCATTAAGGTCATTTTTCATTGTTATACCAGGAGTTGTCAGTGCCAGCTAATATGCTGATTTTGTCGCAGATAACTTGCTAATATTTGAGTAACAATCACAAGCTTTCAAAATTAATACCTTCAATACTTTTAATAAGACCCTTCATTTAAATATGGAATATTTTTGTGTATTTGGACACTTATGGTCTACTACATTTTAACTAACGTATGCACAAACTTAAAACTCTCAGTTTAGACTGAAAACTTGTGTCACTAAAATATACGCTGACAGACCATTTTCCTTAGCCACACCATATTCTAAAGAAACAAGGAAAACCAGCACGGTTTACCTGATGTCCAAACTGATTGCAGGGCGCACCCAAAATAACGAGACCTTTGGCAGAGTAGCGAGAATGAAGCTCGTTCATTTGAGTGTAGTCCCTGGTTGTTGTTCCTCAGAGAGACGCCACGTTTTCAATGAGTACAACTTTGCCTTTAAGCGCAGAGAAACTCAGCGTTTCTCCAGTCAACAGCTTAGCTGTCACGTCGTAAAATCTTCTTAAATGCCCAGCCATTATTTAAGTTCTTTGTACCACTTAAACTGTAGACTCGGAAAAAAAAATAAACCTTTTCCGTGTTACGTCTCAAATTTGCCTTTAAGTCCAGCCTTCGCGTTTAAGGGCGGGACATGTGACCTATCTAACACACCCTCAGTGCAAACTATCGGTACATATTATTATTATGTTTTTGAACAAAGGCTTAAAAATGTTAAATTTTCACCTGCTATCAGGATAGAATCAGCATTTTTTAAAATTTATATATATATATATATATATATATTTTTTATACATTTTTTTAAAATGCTGATCAAATGTGTTAAACCACTGTGGTGATTACGTAGGCTTTTGTGTGCATGAATGGTACTTCCCAGGATGCCACGTTGAATTTAGCACTTTATTATTGTCACTTAGTTAAATTAATGACTGGAGAAGTGTCAGTGGGAATTCAAACAAACCATTTTGTTAAACGTACTGGCTTTTAATAAGAACTCTGTGTTTAGTAACTGCTCCCCCTGTGGGTAAGGCATCATGTCAGGCTGGATGAATGTGTGTGTTACACTGTATATCTTACTCTCGGGAATCTGCTCCTAAGTTACTGTGGTAATTGGTCGTCCCGGCAACAGATTCATAAGAGGTCCTAATCGACACTGTGGGAAGCTTTAGTGGGATTAAAGGACGGGACCACAACATAGACTTTTTGGAGTGTTTTAAGGTAAAAATCAACAAATAAATGCTCATCAACATTCTTTTTTGCTATCGTAAATCTGTTAGGAATATTTTCAGCATTATTATTATTTGTTAGTTTTAATGACTTTAACATCAGGTGGATGTTTACAACTAAATCTAAACGAGGCTGTGCAGTTGACCACTAGATGGCGATGCTACCATTCTTTTTTTTAAACAAGACAATTCAAGACGACGAACACCCTACTTTTCAGCAGGTACAGTGAAAGCTTTGTGGTCAGATTGATCATATTAATCCAGCTGAGATGTGTTTTTTTTTCACAGTACATTGTCATATGTCGTCGTGACATTTTTATCTTTTTTAACCCAGCCCAACATTTTGCAGAGACTCCTGGGACTGACTGATTTTTGTGTTTTCCCTTGAGCGTTGCCATAGCACATCTGGTCAGGGTGTGGTGTGTTTTGTGGATTCAGATGTCATGGAATGTAATCCAAGTGCATTACTGGATAGCTGATTTGAAGTCTCAAAACAGAGCTGAATGCAGGGCTTTTACGATTCAACATGAAAAAAAGAAAGAGTTGCATTTCAATAAATAAAGTACAAATTAAAACACTAAACTGAGTTCATTTGCTAAAAGTAATGTTTGGAAAAAAAATCATTTTTTTCTAGTGCATTATTAAAATGCCTCGTATATATGTGTGTGTTACTTTACTGACTATAATTTTGTGCTGTTCTTTTAAATGTTACAGTGTCAATTGTATATTAGGCCAATTCAAATATAAAAATGAACTCCTGTGAGACTTTAGTGGAAGATGCAATAATAAAATCATGGTTCAAATCTGATTTTACTACACCAGCATACATCATATCCTATCACCTGTCATTCGTTAAGCGCACCCAGGAGTCAGTATAACTGCACTCTTTTGTAATTTTGGGTTTATCTTTAATTGTAATTATTTATTCTTATTTTGATGTATAGAAAAAAAAGCATCCACCTACCCATCCACCCATCAAGTCTACCAAATCAAAGCAAATGATTAACTGTCACAAATAAACCCTTCGGAACAGCCTTCTGGGTCCTGTTTAAATGTGCACACCACATTTTTACTACGGTGTAAGTTGTGAGCCAGCACAACCAACTTCAGTGTAGTTTTTCATCCGCAGAGATCAAAGGTCAGACTGGTAAAGCTCATAACACTGGGACTCAAGCTCTTGTTCTCTCCTTTATTGTCACCCAAGTGCTGCCTACAGCACAATCAGTCAGTTGGCTTTCGCTGAGATGTCCGTGTATGTTCCCAGTTGTTCCCTGTGTGAACTCATCCTTCCCCAGAGCTCCTATAAACGGCAGGAAATAATTTCAGCCGGATCTGTTTTCATTATATTTAATACTGCACCCTCTCTTGGGTCTCTAAAATCTTGTTCCCACATTTCAAAGCAAGCCTGGCTTGAGTTATGTTTGTACTGGGCTCCATCAAAACAAAGAAGTGTAACAAGGAGTAGCACCTTGAAATGGTTATTCAAAAACTACTGAGCTGTTACGATGTCGTGAGTTAGGAGTTTCAAGTAATAAGAGTGCAAAACAGAGGGCTGACAGAACTAATGGGGGTCGCCAGTTCAACACATAAAGGAAGACAACCAGTCACGCTCACACCTATGGCCAATTCACAGCCACCCACTCAACTCTCATATTTGCTGTAAATCTGTCTCTGAAACTTGGTTGTTTTGACTGTTTACAGGACTAACTTGATTCAATGAATTCAGTGCGTGAACCAAGCCAAGCTTCATGCACAGCGGCCTGATGGAATTTAACCAGAGTTTACCAATGAACTCTTCCCATCTCTGCTTCAAAACCCTTTTGTTATGCTCATCCTCTTTTTCCCAAGCCAGCAATTAGGCTAGCAGTGGGTCCTAGTTCGTCTGCACAGTCACAGCCAAGTCCTGATCTAAGCTAAAATAATTGGTGTAATGATCTCAGCTCATTAGCGTCCAGGCCTCAGGATGTCATTCAGTCCCTGCATCAGGAGCTCCAGAGAGTGCTCTCAGACAGGGGGACTGGTACTTTGTGTCTGAATAGTGAGACACTGTCCACTGATATTTGCTGTGGGAAGGAAAAAGAAAAGTGCAGCTGACAGAGGATAAGTGTCAGCATGGCTAGTCTCATCCTCTGTTCTTTCATTTTTCTCACTTTTACCTCCTTTAATCACAGCCTCTGGAGAAACAAAGGACCTCGATGAGAACTTGAGTTGGTCCTGAGATGGTTGCCATGGATACACGGCTGGAGCAGCTTTGTCTGTTCCTCCAAATGGCTAACACATATTGTGGGCCCCACTTGCTAAATCCTTCTTCTCGACTAGAGTCTCCACAGTTTCAAGGCCAGGGGGGGTTCCTCTGACCTAGCGTGCCCACTCCACCGCCCTCCCACCTTTACATCCAGAAAACATCAGAGAGAACCAACTGGGTGAAGGATGTGTGCTATTCTTTTGAATTTGATATTCTAAATGACAAACTGGGGTTGTGGTTTTGTGGTCCTGGAGATGTAGATTGTAAAAAAAGAAAAAGTGATGGATGACATATGGGCTAGCAGTGAAATGACACGTGTCTGCCCGTCTCCGGGGACCATGTTAATGTTACAATATGATGAAAGCTGTGGGAATGGCAGCTTGAAAAGCGGCTGGCCAGGAAATGTGCATCAGCTGAAAACTGGTCTTTGTAATGAATGATGAAATCTCTCTGCCTCTCACCACTTCAGAAAGT
The DNA here is from genome assembly GCA_015052665.1 of Apistogramma diplotaenia. Lineage (NCBI taxonomy): Eukaryota > Metazoa > Chordata > Actinopteri > Cichliformes > Cichlidae > Apistogramma > Apistogramma diplotaenia. The sequence continues at coordinate 3,393 of VOQJ01038683.1, read as the reverse complement.
TCTGTTACAACATTTAAAATGTAAGTCTTGCTGAATTCGAGCATGGATCTTTAATGCTTTGTATGCCGGTGGAGAAAGTACCCTCTTTGCACTACTTTCAGTGTTCCCTCATCAAAGCCGGTGAAGCTGATGTGAAACAGAGACACAACAAGTCGTGACTCCTCGAGCTGGATTTCGGAACTTTTTGCTTCAGATGAACTGTCGGTATATTGAGGAAACATCAAAAGGCAGCACACTTGTGTATCGATGAGTGCAGAGGGGGCAAAACAAAGACTGTGTACAGAGGCTTGTGCTTTCGGCAGTGGTTCTTTGTTCTGGACTCCCTAGTTGGAATCCTGTGATGGTTAATAAATCCACTTGGCTCAGGCTCCCCACTGTGAAATCTCAGAGCAGCGAACGCGTCAAAAATAGCCTCCTGTGTCAAGTTTCCCAGTTGTGCTTTTTGCTACTAACAATTACATCAATCAGACCATTAACTGGATATTTACAAACCAACTGACATTTTAGGCATTTGGCATGTTTTCAGTTGGTTCTCACAGCTTCAGTGGAAGCAGTCGCTATTGTTTTTTTGAACTGATGAGTCGGAGCTACGAAGGATTTGTGGGCATTTGATAAAGACTTTTAATTGACTCGTGTAATCTTCACTGAGCGCTCAGTGCTCGGTGAGGTTTATCAAATATAAAATAATGATGTGATAATAATGACAATATAATATTTACATGTGTTGGCATCAAAGCCAGAGAATATGATGCATGTAGCACGCTCAGCTTGTTTCGGTTTGTGTCCGGGGCAACGTAGTGGCCTGGTGGTTCGCACTGTTGCCTCACAGCAAGATGGTCCTGGGTTTGAATCCACCATCTGGCTCGGGGCGTTCCTGTGTGGCGTTTGCATGTTTGCTGTGTGTCTGCGTGGCTCTCTCTGGGTGCTCGGGCTTCCTCCCACAGACCAAAGACATGCACATAGTGGAGTGGAGGTTACTTGGTGATTCTATATCGCCCACAGGCGAGGATGTGAGTGTGAATGGTTGTTTGTCTCTTTCTGTTAGCTCTGCAACAGACTGTACCCTGCCCCTCGTCCTTGGCAGCTGGAATAGCCTGAATTGGACAATACTCAAGCTAATGCTGATATTTGGTGACTAAAAAATAATATTCCAAAATGTTTTCGTTATGTGTAGTCATCCATTTACCCGTTTACACTCTGCCCCACATTGCTGGGATCTGCTTGTTGTGCTTGTTGCCAACAGGAAAGTTGCAGAGCAAACACTCATTAAGCGGTTGAAGGGTGTTTCTGCTGTCTCTTCTTTACTTTCTAAACATGCATATAACTGTCATTATGAATACTGGTACTGAAACATCAGCAAATTGCTGATGTCAGCTGAGAACGTCAGCCCGCTGATAATTGTGAGTTAAAATACATTTGAGTGTGTTGACAGTGTTTCTTCCTGTTACAAATATAATTCCACTGGCATTTCATAAGACACCCTCAAAAATGACTCAATATCCTGGTCGTAGTGTTATATAATGGTATTGCCTTATAATTTCATTAAAAACTGAGCTCACCTTTTTTTTTCACTGAAAAAACAAATGTGTGCACTCGGCTCTCTTCTTCCTCTTTTTGTGTGTTTGTGCGTTTTAAAGTTTAAATAAACGTTTCAGTAATTAGCGTCTGCAGTGCACGGTGAACACCACGGGCACCAAACTTCTACCTTAGCTCGCATGTTTAGAAGCAGAGGAGAAAAAGGCCTTCTAATACTCGCTGACGGTGCTTGAAGCACAACATTGATAGGTTTATGAACAAATTGGACAATCCCGGCTTATTTATTACATCAGCCGTCAGTGGTGCACAGCTCAGCACAGCAGGGAGAAAATCTTGGTTCTCCCAGGAGTATTCATTTGTAAAAAGTGTCTCCCTCTTTCTCTTTTATTAGTAGGCAACTGGGTGCTCAAAATGGAGGAAAGAGCCATAATTGCTGTGCTGCCAAACGCTCCAATTAGAGCTCAGATTAATGAGCATATTTTCTGCTCAACTTTGGCACCTGGCTCACATCTCAAGATTTTTTGTTTAAGTACACTATGCGGCACCACTATGATTGCCTTACTTTACACATAATTGTATTTGGTGGCTCTTTGGAGGCTATTATTTTGCAAATGTTGATGGTAGGGAGTGTTTTAGAGTTTTGAATTCAGTTTTCTGCAAGTTTGAGTTGCATGAATCAAGATGTGCACGATATAATGTTCTTTTGTGACATGCGATTTTGCACATTAATGCATTAATGCACATTATGGATTACTGTACTCCAAAATGGCCAAATAACATTTGCTTTGACAGCATTTATCTCTCTGTCAGTGCAGCTGCTGTCATTTTGGAGACTGTGAATAATTTTGGGGACTGGGAATTATCATAATGAGAAAGAGGATGCTGATAAGACTAATGAGTGTGAGGACCTCCTCCCTCTAATTTATTTATCACTTTATCTTGTTTATATTTTCTATTTATCATGTCTTTATTTATTAAGTTAATTGGGTACTTGTTTCTACATGGCTGGACTGCATTACCGATATACGGTCGGCAGTATTTTGAGCAAAGGAGAAAGCAAGACTGATGAGGAACTTCAAATGCGCTATGAGGCATCTGGCTATGAAATGTTCTCCTTTCCTGAAATCACACGTGCAGCAGCTGCCTCATTCTTCAAGATGTGGCTCTCTATCTTCCTGAGAGTATTAAGTTCAAATTTCATTGTAATTTTATTTATACAGCGCCAAATAACAACAAACAGTTGCCTCAAGGTGCTTTTTATTGTAAGGTAAAGAGCCTACAATAATACAGAGAAAACAATCAGAGAAAAAATCAAAACAGCTCCCTCTGATGAACTTAATACCATCCCGAGTTTTGAAATTTAAAAAAGCTTTTAAAATTAAATTTCAGACAAAATGAGCCAAATGCCTCATTCAGGGAAATATCCTTACTATGAAATAGGAAATGCACTGTTATATAGACACACACTGCAAAAAACTATTACTTCTATTATTATAGATGTTTCCTTTCCAAATATATATTGTTATCTCATCTCACCTGTCATTTTAGTGTGGGAGGTTTCATGGCTAAACTGGAGCAGCCTGGAGGCCAATCTTCATTAATTGCACATTGCACCAGTAAGAGCAGAGTGTGAAGGTTCAATTAGCAGGTAAGGGCACAGTTTTGCTCAAAATATTGCAATGCACACAACATCATAGGTGACATACCAGAGTTCAAAAGAGGACAAATTGTTGGTGCACGTCTTGCTGGCGCATCTGTGACCAAGACAGCAAGTCTTTGTGATGTATCAAGAGCCACGGTATCCATGGTAATGTCAGCATCCCACCAAGAAGGACGAACCACATCCAACAGGATTAA
>VOQJ01038672.1:9313-21221 GCA_015052665.1 Apistogramma diplotaenia | reverse complement strand
AGAGTCAGTCTGCAGTTTTGGAATCCTTCAAGTCTCATCGCTTCAAAAGCTTTTTTTTGTTTTGTTTTAATGCTTCACTTTTCAGTTGACATGTACAAACCTGCGGGGTCTGGTCATGTTATGATATGACTGTGCTGATGTTCTGCACTGCACTTTCACCAACCCCATGGGGTGTCACCGTAGGTCTTCATTCATCCACACTGTCATGTTTAAACACCCACTGACCTTGAGGTTAACCCTCAGACTCTTAAATCCTAGGTCGTGTGGATTGACAAAAATGCCCCCCTGAATGCATCAGTCTGACTTTCCACTTGACTGAGAAGCAAGAGGCCACAGGGATTAAGCATTTGACAGAGAATGCCAGCGCTAAATTGTTTTTGTCCTCTCCTTTAACCTTTCTTAATAGGTTTATCTGCTCAGCTTAGAATTTGCATTGTAAATTCCTACAGACAGTGACAGACACAAAGAAAATGGAAATTCTGTTTGGAGAATCTTTATCAGTGACCTCTACTTTGCATTTTAGCCGTATTCTATTGAAGTTAATACATCAGTGCTGCAAAAAAGATGCAAATCTATAAAGTGATTTACCCTTGAGTTCTGTCTGAAATAATTTCAACCGCCTGCTGCTTTTGTGCAACTGAAACTGCCATGAAAGCTCAGAAAATACATCCAATTTTTGCTTTCCTTTATGCTATAGTCGCACTAAGGAAAACAGTAGTTGGAAACTATGGTGGTTAGAAATTATTGTGATCGTGTACAATAAACTTACTTTTGACCTCCAGATTAACCCGAGAGTCAAAGATTATCTTTGTCAGTCTTTAAAAAAATCAGTAGAGTCAAAAAATCATCACACAAAGAAAGACAAAGGAGACGCAGCACCCACTCATTTACCTCGCTAAAATAGCTTTATAATAATCATATTAATAGTAATAATATTAGCCATTAGAAAATGTTTCGACAACGTTGACAGTGTTACATTCTGTGTTGGGGTAAACCACGTCACAGTGTGCCATCTCTCTGGGCTTCAGCGCTTTCAGACGTGCTCCTTTCCACACATCTCGATCCATAAGTCATTACGAGATCAATAAAATCAATGCGTATGTACAAAATGAGAACCACAACACAACAAACAGAATCATGATTTACACTGTGCACCGTCCTCCCACCGCCGCAGCTCCCGCTCACCATTGTGGTCATGCATGTTGTGTATTCACTGGTGGCAATATGAAAGTTCACATCTTATGGCATCTCTATTGCTATATGCTCCAGTCATTTATTTTTGTTTTAACAGAGGAAAAAAAATGTCTATCTGTACAATATGCAGTCTTGGCACTGAATTGAAATGTGTATAAAACAAGTGAACACGACAATAAAGCGGAGCTTAAAGACAGAAAAGCTTAATGTGTCAAACCCGTGTGAAGAAAACTGATGGTGCTCAGTGAGAGATGAAAGAGGAGGCGATGTGGAGCTATTGTGTTTTTGCTACATTACAGAGTAGAACACAAAACGGATCGTCTTTATCAGTTTGAAGTCTGTGTCGTGACTCTCTCCTGGCGGCGCTAAGAGTTCAGAGTGGAGTAAAACGCACACGGATAAAGGAGGTCTGACGTGTGGATCTATTCGCTCTGTCTGTTCAATGCTTACTTTCCTCTTTTGGTGGTCTCACCACAGACACGCGTGTCCATCCATGATCCCAGAGGAAAAGAAAAAAGTCTTCCCAGAGTTATTGTCAGTTTTCTCGTCCTCTACTCCGCCTCTTTAGTAGCAGCGATTTATTTACCTTATCATTAGAGATTCAACTTTTTATTTTTTTATTCTACACAAGACTCACCCTTGAATATAGAACAATGTTTACCCATGGCTGTGACTGACAACAACATTTGTAATAATGGAAGGGATGGCAATAATTAACCATTTTAATGACAGTAATCATACTAATAATCATATTGTAATAACAATATATGTAATACTGAGCAGAGCAATGTCCACTGGTAACAGGTATTTACATTTTCTTGTAAACACGACGGTGGCAGGGTATCATTTTTAATTACACAGTAATTGCTCAGTTTTCTCTGATCCATATGGCTAGCTGTGTCTACTGTAAAGCATCATTACAGTGCTAACACACACGCACACCTACAGAATTACACCTCAGTGCTAAAGGCACATTGGAGTTTCAGTTAAACATCTGCTTGGGTTCGAACTGCTCTGGAGGCAGAGAGGAAGTAAGACCTCAGAGAGGAATCGACAAAGAAAAATTTAAGGACGTTTGCTTAACATGTATGATGTTAACATGTTTGATCATGCAAACATTATTTTGCATTAAACAACACTGATGCTAGATATGGTCTGTTAATTCCTTAGTCTGAACTTACATGTCCACATATAGATTTAAGAAACAATTCAGACTCTAGTTACGAAGTAAATGTTAGAAAAGGAAGCCCAAAGATACAGTTTAATAAATGGGATATTTTACAGTTGTTTCCATGTTCCAATCATCTCTACTACAGGAATCTTTTAATGCCAATAATGGGCCTAGGTACAGCCCCTCAGTTCATTTATTATCTGAAACGAGCCATTCAGCTCTCTAAAAATCAGCTTTCTTCTGATTGGCTTCCTCTCACAAACAGAAGGTTTGAACAGAAGGTGGGTGTTCACAGCTAAGAGCTGTACCTGAGATGCCCATATTAGGGATACCTGATCGCTTTGATTTGCTACAGAACAGAAAAACTATAGGAAAGCAAGAGTTTAGAGCGGTCTGAAGCCTGGTCGTGTATGAACTTTCACTTTATCTAAGCTTCAACCACTGTAACAGTTAATATATGGCAAAACGCAAGGAAACGTATAATAGCCCATCTTTAAATAAGCCAAGTTTGATGTGTGACTTACAGCCTTCATGTCACTCCACGCTGATCCAAAGGTTTAGCATTTGCTCTCCTGTACCAGTGCTGCTAATGCTAAGCAAACATTTTCTATTGCTGCTAGTTTTAAGTATTCAAATGCTGATAATTATCCAAAAATTATATTTTTTTAAAAAAGGAAATTTGATCACCTTTTATATATATTGCTGAGAATACTGAAACAAAAGAGCTGTTTTTAACTTAGCCCAGAAAATTATCTCCCGTACTTCTCCTAATGAGGGTTAATTCAGTGACTTAACATTCTCCTCCAGAGCAGCTCTGCCTCACAGAAATGTAAAATTAAAACTCAAATCTGCTGCTACTACACCCCTCCAGCTTCAGTCTGTTACAGACGCACAGCACACAGCAAATGCACACATAGTATATCGGCTACAACTGACCGGTTGCCTCCACCGCCAGCACCTGCATGTTACCGTGCTGTGCTCCAGTGTCGGAAAATGGCTAAAACACAGTCTGGACTCAAATGACGTGTGATTTTTCACTCTTTCAGAGAATATGAACAACATTCCTGCAGGGCTGATCTGGCGCTGTGTGTTCAGGGTCTGTTGGTTGAGAATCCCCTGAGGACAGAGGCCTGGGTTGGGGTATGGTGTGGTGGTGGTGGTGGTGGTGGAGGGGAGGGGGGGGTTGGAGACACTGCTGCTAGAAACTGAGGTACTCAGAGTTGGCTTATCCATCTGGCTGTCCATGTGGGGTTTTTGCACTTACAGAAAGAGGTGAAAAGGTTCCTATAGCAGTCCGTCGGTTGTGTCGGTGAGTGCTCAGGTCATGTTTGTACAACTCCTGTGTACTGTGCAGATGTTGAATAATGAACAGGTACAGTAAAAAAAACAAAACAAAAAAAAGTGGAAATTACAACCATTAGAAGTGTGTTTGCAGTGGACCTGTTTTCAAGGCAAGGTGGCTGGCTATCACCTCAAATAATGATAAAGAACAGAGGAGAATGTCAGTGAGAATAGAAGCAGAGAAGCAGGAGTTGCTACTGTGGATAAATATCCGACAAAGCCTTTAAAGATTCTTGGAGCCCCTCAAGGCCACCTCATAATGGAAGGACTTTGCCATCCCTCTGAATGTAGCTGTGAGGATTGCGAGGGTGGAGTCAAGAGTCCTTCACAGTGGAGTTACAGTAATAAAGCAGGTCTTTGTGCTTTGTTTGATGAGGGCTGGGTAAAACACAGCTGAGATGTCAAGTTTCAGGGAGAGAGGATGATTTTTTTTTTTTTTTTGGGGGGGGTGTAAAAGGCTGCTCTCCAAACTAGTTGCCTGTAAATGAATTAAACATAATATCTGTATGTCATATCCGGGGCAAGTCGTTTTGCACGGAAGCTGTTAAACAGACCTTCTTGGAGTGAAACCAAATCGCTGATTGCGGTTTCAAGGAGGTCACCATCAATGTCCTGCAAGGATGTAATCATTGTACAAAGACATTGTAAAATCCTACCAATTTGTTTTCTTTTAATCACAAAAAAAGGCTACAAAATTTGCTTTCCTTTAATCGGTCCAAAAAAACAAAAAAAGAAGAAGAAGAAACTCTTAGATTCTGCTAAACGTCTCAAAGGAAGCTGTAATAAAGCATGCAGTATTAACATCAGTAAAATTTGCCAGTCTTGTGTGTGTATTGCAAGTGAAAGTGGGGGAGATCAAAGAGGGCGTATCAGTACAGTAAAAACAGTTTCTTTAACAATATTCTCTGCAGATTTTATACTTTTCTATTTACATATCTATACTGTAAACTGTGTTCAAAGGAAACCTCCACATATAGCTGGTTAGGCACATGTAGTTGGCTCTAAAGAGGAAATACAGAGAGGGGATACAGCAGTATATGTCATTAGAACCACAGAAAGATATACAGTAGGCCTAAGGAGGATCACACTTGGCAATTAACACTTGCCAGTTATACCCTGTGAACCTGACTCACACACTGAAGATAATAATATTTGTTTGAGATTCTTTTTACTGAGTCTGGATATGCCACACAACTGTAGTATCACACAATGCTATAATCTATTATAATAATACTGTAGTATTTCACATTTGATATATGCTTTTTTTTGTACATATATTGTACTCAATAATCTCTACTAATCTAGAAATGTGGATTATATTATAAAATATACATCTCCCAATAAAATATCCCATTTTGCCAACGCATTCCATCCAAATATTAGAAAAAAAAACAGGTCATGCTAAAAGATATTTAAATTTTGTGTTCTTCCTTCAGGATGGCAGATTTGGACACGTTAGTATTCATCGGGCTTCGTCACACGTCCCTTATGACGTGCAGCCCTTTGTATGCATTCACACACGAAACTCTCTTCACGCAGCATCCACACAAAATACTTGTATCAGAAATATCTGTTATGAAGTAGAATTGCAAATAAGATCCCTATTAAAACTCTTCTTCAAATTCTGCTACACTTCGTACAGCGGAAACAACAGCGCAGAGAATTTAAGTAAATCAAGAGAAACAAACGCACACATTCCCACACAATCAAGTATTACCCGATTTCACCACAGCTGCCGAACTTTGTCTGACAGCTCGCCGGTTTCCTGTGTTTGGCAACTCTTTGGAGAGGTTTCGGAGGGCACTGCTGCTCACTGAATATGACTCCTTTAGATTTCTTCCCATCGGAGGAATCATCCCTTCTTTCATCAGCGCTCTGTGAAATTGAGAGGACGGCACTTCGAGTCAGGCAAGTGGATTCTGCTGAAAACTTTGACGGCTCTTTGATTTTGCGATCCGCTGCCCTCTTAATTAAGCAGTTGGGGAATCCACTCAAACAATATCCAAGAGAAGAGAAAAAGAAAGCACAGTGTGCCTCAGGGGAAGTACACATTTAAAAAAAAAAAGAAAAAGAAAGAAAGAAACTCGTCTTCTATCATGGCTGTTTCATTGGGGTGTGTTGTCTTAATTCCTGACTGAGGCTGAGAGAACTTCCTACAGACCATTGTTGTTATTTTAGGTCCTCATTTAACCACATGGTGGTGCTATAGTCTCACAGTGAAAAAGGGGGCCTTCTCAGCAAAGTCCTGAACAGCCTCAGAAAAATATTCCCCTAAAAGCTCACAGAAAGCCCTCCCCCTGAACGCTTGAAACTCCAGGACTACACAAGAAGCAAACAGCTCTCTCCTCTATTTTTTCCCTTTTTTGTGTGTGTGTGTGTCTGCAATGCTCTCTAGCTGTCAAGGCTGTGATGCTACACTGCAAAAGCTCCTTCTGGCAAACACGAGTGTCCACTCTATGTACAAATAGCACTTGCACATTCAAACAGCCTCACTGCTGAATGCTGAGGGTAGTCAAAGAAAACACGGGATTTGAGAGACTTAAAGTGATTTCATACTCTGAGTGCCGCTGTGGACAGATGGCACCTGGGTGAAAGGTGCAAACTGTAGTTGGCTGACAGTGACCGAGGTGGGGGGGCTGTTCTTTGGGGTTTGCCAGCCATCTGAGTTTTAAGGGCATTCGAACTGATGCTGAATTCACCCACAATTGTTCATCCACACTGGTAGCATCAGTAGAGCGAATGGACATGTCTTATATGCGATTAAGAAACCTCAGAAAGAATAAGGATCAGGTTTTACTGCACACGGCATCCATACAGGGAGATTCTGTATGAGGTCTTGCACCTGTTGAGCCCTTTATTTTCAGTGATGGAGATTTGCACGGCAAACGCGCACAGGCATGCTACTACTGCGTGAACCTTGGTTGATTATAAAAGAGGACTGTTGTTTGTTTTCATCCATAATATTAATTTAAAAAAAAAGAAATTCAGAGACTTCAAAATGTCTGCTAGCTAGCTACCATTTCACATTTAGGCCTCTGTGTCAGTAAAATATCCAAATTTCAAGACACTAAAATGGCTGTCATTGCTTGTTTAATGAGTATGATAACTGATTTTGATGGAAATGCTGAGGGGAGTAGCGCATTAACAGCGAGGGGATCCAAAACTGGGCTTGGAGACAGACTGAGATTGGTGCACAGGCCAGCTTCGCAGGGGGTGAGGATGAGTGAGAAGGTGGGAGGGAGACACCTCGGCTCGGTGTTCAGAGACGAGTCTGGGCTTCGGGGATGTAGATCTCGATACTGTCGGCACTCTCCGTGGCCGAGTTCTGCCTGAAGGAGGCAGTGCGCCTGGTCTGCAGCAGCCGCCTCCTCGCTTCTGTCCTCTGACGGTCCCCGAGGTCCATTGACTTCTCCCTGATGGGTAAGGTGTGCCCACCGACGCGAGGCACCACCAGGCCCCCTGACCCACCTCCTCCACCTCCGGCAACCCCATCCCCAACGCTATCAGCCCGGAGGCTGCCACTCACCCCACCTGCTGGCTTCTTTGGTAAGGGTGGAGGAAGCTTCTTGTCCTCCTAGCCCAGTCGTGGTGAACAGGCAGTGGATTAACAGAGTTGGGTGGTATGGGGGAGGGGGGGATTGTATAAAAGGAACCCCATGCAAAAACAAGAGGAGATATAGGGAGATACAAAGAGAATGAAAAACGAAAAAGGTAAGAAAATCCAACATAAAAGGGCAAAAATTCAAGTGAGGAAGAATCATGGACCGAGACACAACGACAAACCACATCAAAATCAGCAAAAAAACCATCTCAGCATGCGTTAGCGTTGGGTGAAGTAAAAGGCAATGAAATGGGAGAAGGTAAACAGAGGTAATGCACAAAGAAAAAGAAGAAAAGAGAAACAACTGTTAGTTTGTTGTTGACTGAATAATGTTGATCAGTGAGTAGCCAAACCTATACAGAGAATAATGTAATACGCTGCATTAAATGCAAAATTTTTTCTAGCACATTTGGATTTCACAGTCTTGTGGGCAGCTCAGCTCAGTTCCTCTTGCTGTTCTGTATTTTCACAGCCTGCAAAGGCTTGGAGGGCACAACCATCTGCGCTACTCGCCTGCACACTGCCATCTTAGCTCTGGGGGAGTGTTGAAGGGAAACCAGGGTGGTTTGGACCCCCGGGTCTCTCACCTTCTTTTCAGGCGGAAGCCTCCAACCAGAGTCCTTCAGCCTCTGGAGATCCTGAAACTTGACCCTGACATCCTCTATATTGAGCTGGAGCAGGTCCCAGAAGGCAGCCAGGTCCTGAGACGTGGGCTGAGGGTAGGCTGATGGGTCCTGGGTGTGCAGGGAGACAGGACTTAACAAGTAATGGGTGACAAAGCATTACACTGGGATTTGTAGACCAATTTCACCAGTGAAGTGTTTGCAGCCAAGCAAATCTAGCCCTTTAATGACAGCGAATCACAGCAAAATCATGCACCATATGTAATGTGTGTTGTCATGATTTTGCATGCAATCACACATACTCACCACGCTCTGTTGGCAGAGGCGGAAGAACTGCTGGACTTTCTGAGACATGAGCATCTGGGCACTGCCAACTGCATTTCGAATCAGTTCAAGAACTAGGAAGGAAAGAGCGTACACATGGTTTTAGAAACCCAGGAATTATTCATTGTTAATCTTCGTCTCCAGCTGCCCTCTCACACTCACTCTCCTCTGGAAGTTCATTCTCCTCTGCTTCTCTCTCCATGTTCTGGCACCAGCCCTCCATCCTTTCTACCTCGGTCTGCAGCAGGCGTAAGAAGAACTCGCCATCTCTCATGCAGGGAGAGGCTCGACCTGAGTCAGGCAGGCTTCGGGGACCCTCTAGGGACGGTGTGCCCGCCCAGGCTCGCTCAGAGGTAATGGGGAGAGGAGAGTGGGAACGTGGAGGCAAGTGTGGTTGCTGGTGGGGCCGCGTGTCTGCTTCAGTGGTGTAGCCAGTCTGGATAAAGTCCTGGGATCACATCAGGGAAAAAAATAACTGTCCAGAGACAATATCTGGACCATCCATAATGGCTCCACTGCAAAACGTCAGCCACTCTGTAAACAAATGAATACTGCAGCTACACTAAAGTCTCATATTCAGTACAAAATGAGGTGGATCTTTCCACTGTGTGAAACAATGTAGTTGATATGGCACAGTAGGGCCTGCTCATCTGCAGTCTAGTATTAATGCCAGAAATGTGTAAAAAGGGTTTTTTTTCTTTTGGGAACTCCAGTTTTGCTCTAGTTCAGTGAGATTTAAAAAAAATATTTTTTTTAATGTCATGCAAATGCTCAAGGACATGCTCATGGCCAACAGTATTTGCATTGCTATTACAAGGCTTCACTTCACAGACAGTGCCACTAAGAAAAGGATATGTTCTCCTGAAGGCAGGGAAGCTGAGTACTGCAAGCTTGCAGACCCAGTGTATTATGTATAATATGCCAGGTAAGATGCTATACGTGCATGATTTCTACCTGCCAATGTTAATATTTTGTGTGTATAAATCATAATTTAAAATGTAGCCAGTAATTAAAGCTGTCAAACTCTTTCCTTCAGAAATGTTGTAGAGTGGAAGCATAAAATGACAAAATCAAGGTACAGATACCGCAAATCTGTATAAATACGGCACTTGAGCAAATTACATTTCAACCTTGACAGTATAAAATCTAACAAGACCAGAGAAAACCAGCCTCCAGGTGCCTTCAACTGTCTCTCTCTATATTACTCTCAGCCCCAAGGCTGATCTGTCAAGTCTCCCAGCAAATGAGTAGCTCGGGTTCCAAAATATTAAAAAAAATAAAAAACGTTACTTTGTAGGCATTCTAAAGAAGAAAATGTCTTTTTACTGCTAGGTTTCCAGGTTCCTAAACACTGAATGCACACCCGTGCCATGCAACCTGAACACATCTGAATGTGTTGGCTTCATGCACTCTCTTCTCAACTGCTGTTGTCAGTTTAACACCTTTAGAAATAATCACACACATATAAAGACTCATTTGTCATTCATTATGTCTAAATTAGGCCATCGGGAACATTCAAGTCTAAAGATTTCTTTTAGATGAAGCCACAGCTACCTTTAATCAGTGAGGAGAACTGTTGCAGACCTACCTCCTTGTAGGCCCACTGTCCCTGTGTGTGGACGGTGCGATGGCACTCTGTGTACTGACTAGCAGACTCGGGCTCAGACGAGTGCCTTTGAAAGGAGCAGCCAAACTGGAGGCTCTTGTCCTGCGTCGGCACAGCGATGCTCAGCCCCGGGAAGCTCTCGGGGTCCAGGTCGGCCTGCACGCTCGCCGTCACGCTGTTGGAGCGCTTGAAACGAGCTCGCCTGCGAGACAAGGAGTCATTGCAGGCCCAGAGAAGTCGAGTCACACAGAGAACTGTGTGCAAATGCCTTTTTCAAGTATTTTTTTCATTTCTTGGCTTCGAGTGATTGCACGTTCTTGTTTGAGTAGGGCTGCGCTGTCACTGAAGTCACTACTACTCACTTGGTTGTGATAAGTCCTGCTAAATCCTCTGGCATATGACGCACCAGTGTGTGCAAATGTCATGTTGGTGGACTTGGTGATGATTGTTTACTCTTTTACAAGTTTATACCCCACCTCCTCCTCCTCCTCACCCTTCTTTCCTGTGTTATGTGGAGTGACTCAGATTTCCGTTATAAGTCTCCCGATGTCACGCTGTCGTGTTTGACGATTGGGTGTGGTGGTGGTGGGGGGCATTGTTAAAGGATGCATGATCACAAACTGCTCTGGAGTTTGGAAGTATGCGACGCTGCGAGTGTGCATGTGTGCAAATCTGACCCGCAGGCAAAGCTGGATATAATTAGGAGATGGGTTGAGTCACGTGTGAAAGTCATGTTGAGTGTATGATTTGCAGTAGTCATGGTTACACTCGCTAATGGCGAAAAACAAGACATTCTTGGAAGAAAGTGTTACCGAGTTCAAGCTGTGATCTCTGATGAAATGTTAAATGAAATAATAGGATCTAGCCTAGAAATCAACCATAGGTGGCTGCTCTGTTGGGCGCTCAGGAGATGGAGGCTTTTTCAAATTATGAATTAAAATTATTCACATAAATTACTGTGCAGAGACCAAAAGTTCCTGATGAAGCCACACATTTCGGAGCAAAGATAAATTAGTGAGATAAACAAATACTCATTTTAGTTTGCAAGTTTGTTTGTTTTTTTTATAATAAAAGAAGCTCAAATGTCAGACAAAATAAACACCTCAAGTTTGGAATAGATTTCAAAGACGAGTCATTTCTCGCTGTTTCCTGTTACCTTTTGTCATCTTCCACTTGGACTCCTACAGAGTGGACCTCTGTCAGAGCTTTGCCCTCTGCATCTGAATCTGATAGGGTCTCTGAGCTGTCCACCTGTAGCAGAAGAAGACACAAGCACCACAATCAGAGTGGAGAGACTTTACACTCAACAGATCTCACATAGAAATGTCTTGGAGAATTCTGAAAACCCCCACTGCTCCCAAAGAGCCAATGAACAGCAGAAACAGGAAACATGTGGTGCAGAGTGCATTTTTATGTCCCAGTGACTATCAAAACTAATGTTTAGGCTCTGTTCTTTTACAATGTAGATACACTAAGATAAGTTAAGCAGCTCTTGGGTGTGCCTTCAAATTTAACACATATGCATAAGAGGGTAAGAATGTCTCTATTTGATGCAAAAGCAGGATATTGATGCCACTCCTAAGCCTGTGAGATAATTATGGATCTATAGCCAGGATTTGAATAACTTAGCTTGGCACAGATATCAGAGAGAAACTTATAGTCTTCACACAGAGCTGAGAGTGGTTTGGTGCTACTAACTCTTACAGCTTTATGCATGTAAAAGGACTGTATTTTGATTGGTGCTGAAACCATTTTTTTCCTCTTGGTTTAGCCGAGTGAGTAAAATTAGCATCTGTAAAGTTAAGTTATTCATCAAGCAAAAACATCCTTGGGAAGGAGGAGGGGCCAGCGGCACAGTAATTAGATTTCTGGGCAAAGAATTCAGTTTAACCAAAACAAGCAATTTGGATACTTCTTTTTTTTCTCATTATTTTTCTAATTAATCGAAATAATCTAATCTAAAGGAATGAAAACGTAGATTCAAAAACCTGACAGAAGATAGTACCGGCATATTTTATATAATTAAACTGTTCTTTCTCTCACCTGCA
>VOQJ01038653.1:27190-37844 GCA_015052665.1 Apistogramma diplotaenia | reverse complement strand
GTATACAGGTGGTGTTCTTCCTGCTTGGCACCCCAATGAGTTGCCCTCATTGGGGTGCTGGACCCCAAACACTTATTCTCCCCCATAGTCTCAACCAATAGCTTGCTTTCTCCACTTCTTCTGTCGGCTCCTTGATAGCCCTCTACAAATTCACCCCTGTTGTTGCAGGACTGCAGCCAGACTGCTGACCTGCTCATTAAGCCCCAGCATCCGATTTTCATCGGTTGGATGGCTCCAGTCGTCCAGCCCAGGTCTCTGCAGCCTGCAGGTAGGTTGGAATACTTGAGCTGCTTGAATTTGTGTGATGGTGACATTCCCTCCTTCCATGGGACCGGGATCACAATAATGAAGACCCTCTTGGCAGCTGCAGACCACCTCACAATGTCTAGTTATACTTTAGTGATGTTGGTGGAAACACCAGCTGCTTACCCAAGTCAACTTGCATCTCCCATTCCTTTCCCGGAGCAAATAGTGCTATTGTTTTCCTTGCTGCTAGCTTATGCAAAGCCTCTCCTGGACTGATGATGGAAATGACCAGGAGGGACTTACAGAGTTATTTGCACTCACTTTGCATTTCTCCAACAGCCCTGCCACTTTCTTCAGAACTGCTTGTGGGATTTGCAAGATATCTGACCAGCTTATGACCCAGCTTGTAGTGTCCTCCCATCGGGTCCAGGCCCCTTGTTTTCCCTGGGACACTCCTGTTCCACCTGTGTAATTTCCTCCATCTTTCTCTGCTCTTTTGTTCTAGACCAGACCTTGTGAGGTTCTCCCCAGTCAAGCCCTGCCCAGTTTTGAACTGTCCCTTGGATTGCTTTATGCTGCAACCTGCTGATGGCTTGATCGACCTCTACTTGCACCTTCCACCTTTGCCCTGTGTGGATGATCACCTCTGCACCTTTGATCAGTGGGTATCTGGACTCCCTGGACTCAACTGCGAGTGGGGTCTTCTCCTGTCTATATCTGATGGTAATGGACTTCAATGACAGTTGCAGCATCTTCTTGCCAAAGAGAGCTGTGTCAGAGAAGCAGGGGGAAGGCCCAGACACCTCCTGATGTAGGTGTTGGATATGCAATCCATTCTGCTGACCACTGGGAATGGAAAATCGCAAAGCCAGCCTGCACACAGTCTGCTGTGTGTTTCATTTATGGCTGTGAATCAGTGAATTTGGCCATAAGGTTTTCATTGATTGAACCTGGAACAATGAATCTTCTCTGTGTAAAGTGGGGGAAGGTTATAAAATGATTTTTAAAGGGTGATTCTTTACTTTTACACTGTTGATAAATCTGAGTGGCTAAAGCAGCAGTAATTTCTGCATCAATTATTTCACTAGCTGAAAGAAAACATTACTTGTATTACTTATATTAGAAATTTAGAAAATAACACATTACTTAATAATTATTAATAATTTCATCCCATCTTGTACTTCATTTGCTGGAGGAGAAAATTTTAACTTTTAGTATAAATAAACATGAAGGTATACTAGCAGCTCATTTGAGCTGAAAGCCACAAAGTGTAAATTGTACACACACACTTTGCACAGCTCAAACAAATGAGATAAAACATGTGTCTGAGCTGGCTGTTCCCTTTGCTTTGATTCTTTATACTAAGCATCACTAACTGATGGGTGTGGCATTCATCTCTTCATTCAAGACAGACGAAAAAAGTATTACTTTCAATATCCAAGTACAATGTACAGTCTGCACCCTTGGACGACTAAAATCTGTGAGACCACAACAACCTGTACCACAGACTGTATAAAAAGATGGCAAAGCCACCATGCCATCACACATGGATTGTCCAGCCCCATTTTGAAAGGCAGGTGGAGTGCTAAGTTTATAAGCTAATGTTAGCAACACACCGCACAAGCACAGATACCTGCTGATTTTCACTCAACAAAACTGGAGCATGGACTATTGGACTGGCTGTTTGTTTAAGTAGCCCCACAAACAGCCAATTGTATACATCAGCACCACCACCACAAACACCATCCAGAGGTCCAGTTCAGAGGGTGCAATTAGCTAGGGTGACACCTACTTGAGGGCTAGCTGCCAAAAGAGATTGTGTTAGCACCCACCTGTCACCTAAAGTAACCTTTATTACATGTGTAATTTTAAGCCTTAAAGTTTAGCTGTATTGTTATTAAAGGCCTAAACTGAGAAGTTAGCTATAGACACCAAACAGTTTTTGTACCCAACAGCAGGTACACATGCTTATTTCTGTTCTAAAGTAACAGTGGCCCCAAGCTTCAAGTTGGTCATTTAAGGAATGGCAATTTTTGGCACTTGTGCATTGGCTTAATTTTACAACCCCAAAGGCTGCTGATTATGCAGTATTTATGAGAGAACATGACAATTACTGTTATTTCTGTTACATATTTACTCAATAAGAACTTTTTCTCTCCCTCAGAGATGCAGTGTCCCAAGAGTGGACTTTGTAGTTTACAAAATCATATCACCACCTCCTATCCTGGCATAAAATAATGAAGTACTATGTGGAAAATGTGTTACCTTAAGCATCATCGGTATACTGAAGCTATTTTAAGACAGCACATCCAGGCTTTAATAATCCGAATTTATATTTATCATTTATGTTCTATGTTCATCATTTTCAACAACGACAGCAAAAGATGTTTGGTGATGTAAAAATATTTTAATAGCTGTCTTGAAGCTTCAGATCTTGCAAAGCAACCTGGAGATTTTGTGTTTCAGCAATATTTTCAGCTGCCAGATTCTATCACTCCCACACACTTAACCTTTTGGAGCCCTGATAAATATTTATGTTCCACAGTGGTGCCAATATATCCAAAGAAGAAATATGGTTTCTGCTAGGAAATATTTTCTCAGCTGGTATCTAAAGATTAAATCTTATTCTCTTTTTGTTCTTAATTTGATACAGAGCTAATATCTGATACTGCAGCTGCAGGAAAGCCATGCCTATGAAATAAACCAATCCGGTATTATTTCCATAAAATGAATGCAACTTTCATGAAACCTTGCCTTTTCTTGATATCCCCTTTCTCTGCTCTTTGCTAACACTGAAACTTTTACAGCCCTCTGATGAAGCACTTATATTAAAAATGCGTCCCGAGTGTTAAAACTACATGGGCTAAAAAAATCAAACAACTTTATGAAAGGTGTCATCTTTGGAAGGTTGAGCTATGAATTACCCACGGTGAAAATTAAATTTGGACTCTCATCATTCGTTTTAAAAATAAATTTATTATTTGTTAGCCAGAATATTCTCAGGAGAAGATATGGATAAGGAGAGCGTTTTGCAGAGAAATCTGGGTAAAAACAATAAGGAAGAAGATCTTCCATATTTGTCAGCTTTTTTTTTTAAAATACTTCCCTTCACAGGCTTCAGTGATGGAGATGCAGATGTGGCAGAGGAGCAGCTGTTCTGCGCTCTCAGGTGTAATTAAGAAAAGGCTCGGTCACATAGAAAGGCCCCGGAGGCCCAGCAGAGTGCAGAGGATTCAGCATGCCTCAGAGAGCGGCAAGATCCAGCAGTAGGCTTCAGCAGGCTTCCTTCAGCTTGTTACAGTGAGACTTTAAATGGATCAGCTTAATTGCAGAGGCATCTCTCAGACCATCTGTGTGTGTAGGAGGGCGTGTTTGAGTTCCAAGTGCAAGTCTGTCTGCTCGTGTGTTCGAGTCGAAGCAAACTGAGCCATTGCGGTGACAGAGCAGAACTAAAGTTAGAAAAAGAATCGATGAAATCAGCCAGGAAATTGTGTTTAGAAAAGTTGTTACTCAGAGTCTCTCGTGTTCACTTGGGCTCGTTCAACTTCTGTAGCACACCAAGACGTGTGACTCGACTCCCGATTTGAAGATTATCTAAAGTTTTCTCTGTCTTATGAGCACACATGTGCGTACACACAGGTCCATTTCTCCTCAGCAATGCGGCAATCAAAGCCACAGTCGGCCGAGGTTAGCATGATCCCTCCACACTCCCAGGTCAGACTTTTCTCTCTGATCAGGAGCCCGTGTTCAGTAGAATCAGCATGTCTGCTTGGTGTTCCCTGGTGGCTGCCAGGCTGAGCCTGCTGAGGCCCGATCTGCTGTAATTTGCCAGGCCCATTACTCCCACAAATGTGATGGCTGCGAGCCCTGTGAGTGTGAAACAGTTGGTGGGATAAAGAGAAAGAGAGAGAGCGAAAGAGAGCAAGGTACCTCGCTATTGCTGCTGTCTAGCCACAGTGTCTGAGAGCGTGCAATGCTTTGTGCTAATGGCACCAATTATGCACCAGAGAGCACTGCTGATGGGCTGGATTTACAGCAAAAGTGCTGGAGGGAAAAATGGTTGCACAGGGAGGCCTTTGGTTCCAAAAACAGAGGGGGAAAAGGGGGATGTTAGAGACCCGAGTGAGATGAGCCACTTGGGGCTTATCTTTCCTAATAGCGGTCTGTGCGCCACCCAGACATGTGGAGGTGTCTGGTTGGATTGCGGCCATGCAGGAATTTATGTATGTTGTTTCAGAGGAGCAATCCAAGCAAGACTACAGCCAATCAAATGCTCTCAATAAAACTGACCCCCCCCCCCAGACGTCTCAAAGGCTTTCTGTAGATTTGATTTGGAGGCTATAACCTAGAAACTAGTGGGCGTGAGAGTGATGCTATGATGCTCGCTCTCTGTCAGACTGTAAAACTTCTGCGTGATGAAAGTGTTTTAGGACGGGAAACGTACCTCAATAATTATTCCGTTTTTCCTTCCATGGAGAAATTGCTCTCATGGAGTGATGTTTACAAGCAAAATGTTATCTACATTTTTATGTATCACATAAGAAAACATCTTCTCTTTCATGCAATAAAGATGGTTAGACCTGAAATCTCTGAGTCACTTAATTGCCTCCTCTGGCATGTAAGAAGCACATGAGCTGTCTGTGAGCATCTTAACTGGTGGATGAAAAAGAAACTTTTAATTTCACTGAATGCTACTGAGATACCTGCATCCATGCAGCAGATAATTAAAAGCCTTTGATAGGAAGCAGAATTTTTTTTTTTTACACAGGGTTCAACAACAAAACAGCAAACCTGACTTGTTCAGTCATGTGCAGATACTGTTAGATTAAAGTTGATATGAAAAAAAAAAAGCGAGAGCTCTCTAGGCAGGCAAGTAAAAATGAGACCATCTATATTCAAGCGATCTCTCAATCAGAAACAATCACACGGACGTGTTTTGTGAAGTCAGAGCCAGCACAGCCACGCCTTTGATGCACAGATGGTGTGTGTAAACTTTCTCATTCCACCTCCTGCTCTTTCTCTCCTCCTCTCTGCTGTTATCTATCTCTGTGGCTTTCTCCATCCCTCTTGTCCCACATTCTGCCTTCCTCTCATCGTCATGTGTGTCGCTCAGCAGATTTCTCTCGCTTTGCCCGTTGCGAAGCACCACAGCACGCATCCCGTCCCACCTGAATTTAATAAATGAAGCCTTGCGAAATTGGCAAACGGGACGGGAACACCACGGATGCACAAATGTAAGCTGAAAGTGTTTGGTTTATGAAGACGGGCTCGTTCTGCAATGCTGGAGTCTTCGTAGAAAGCAGCCAGTGATGGATTTTGTCTGGTGAGACAAATTTATGCCAGATGATCCTCATCTCTGGAAATGGTTCACTGAGTAGGACAATAGAGAGACAACTGAGGCGAGTCAGGTCAGGAATTCTGCAAGCCTCAAAATAACAAGCAATCAAACCAATCCAGACGCCGAGGCTGATTGGGGTCAGCATTGTTAAATTCAATCGTGACCTCTCATTAACAGTTAAGTAACATTACAGAAAGGCAGCTCCCTACTTTGGAAAAAATAGAAAAACCCTGATGAGTAAAAAGGCACTTTTTCCGTGTGTGAAATTACACAAAACGAATCCCAGTCAGTATCTATATTTAGATTTTTATCATTTTTGTATACGTTTACTTTCTTGGCAAACTTTGAAACAACCGATAGCATCATTGTGTAAGGCTAAATGCCATTTAGCTTAGCTTTACATAAATACTGGTGACAGAGAATAATAGGGATTTTGTTGCATACAAATTGCAGTGTTTACACTTTAATTGAATATATTGAAAAATATAGTGTGGCGGTAATATATAATATAATACCTAATGTTATAAGAGCTCTTGGGTGCCTTGTTGGCTCTTTCTCCTCAAAAAGCAGCTATGCTAGTGAGTCATCTCAGCATTTGCTAATGTCTGTAGAGGAAATGACAGAAAAGTATCCTGTAACATCAGAAAATGTCGACCTGACACGAGTGCTACCAGATCAGTTACATATGAGAGCTTCTGAGTTATCTTTATTTGCGGACTCGAGAAGTGTACACATGCCTTCTGTGATTTAATCTCGATAAAACTGTAATTCTTTATCTGTCTCAAGTTCACGCTCCATCTTTCAAAAAGACAGAGGCGAGGAGGACAGACAGAAAACAGAGGGATGCTCCACTGCATTTGTGAAACTCAAAAAAATGACACTCAGATTATAAACTGCAGAATTCACCTTTTTATCTTTCTTTGTTCAATGTGAGGTCACCCAAATATAAATGCACGCTTCTCAGAAACATTCCACTTAAAATTGAAAATGTTCTTTTTTTCCCAAAAGAGGTTATTGAGGCATTAATGTTAGATTTTAAAAATATATATAGTATAGATAAAAAAGCTAAAGTTAGCACAGTTATAAAAGATACCATGATTTTTTACAGTAGTATTGAGCTTGCATGTTTGAAGACTTTATTTTAGCATTGTTGATATCACTGCTACTTTGGTTTTTGGAGCCAGAAGTGAATATTTGGACGAGGTTACGCGTAGAGAGCTGCCCCTCACTAACCCTCAACACTCTCAAAATAAATGACCTATCAGGCTGCTCTCTTAAAGTAAAGGCTCTGCCTGCAACGTGATGATCAATAAAAATTGTGGGCTGGAGTTTAGTGTGCCAGAAAAACTTCATGTCATGGTCCTGGGTCTTCAGCCCCGCATTGTGAATTATTGACTTTTAGGTTTTAAGCTCTGGTTTGCTTATTGCTTGTAGTTTTTTAGTTCTGTATCATTGTTGACATTCCCAGCTTTACCATATTTATGTTCTCTGATTTTTACCACCTTTTACAGTCTAGTTTTCTTAGTAGTTATTGTTTATTTTGATTCCATGTGTTTCAGTTTACTGTTTCTTCCCTTGTGCGTCCTCGTGGTTAGGTCTTTGGTTCTACAGTATGCGCCGTCTTGTTATGTTTTTCTTACTTCCTCTTTTTTGTGTTAGTCTCTTGGCTTGTGTGCACAGTATTCAGTTTGGCTTGCCCTGTCTCACTGCCTTTGATTGGTTTCAGCTGTGTCTTGTTACCCTGGTGTTTCCCATTTCCCTGATCTCCTCATGCCTGTTCAGAGCCTCACTTTTTCTTAGTGCTCTGTCCTGTCGTGTTGTATTTCTGTTTGTTTTACCTGGATGTTTTTTTTTTCTTTCTTGCTTTTTCCTATTACATGCTCTGCCTAAATAAAAAGGGCTTTTTCTTTTTAAGTTCCCTGAGCTCATTTCACAGTCTGCATTTTGGGCCCTTTACACAGTATGACACTTTGAGAACCGCAGGATTAGTATTATAGTGCCGTGTAGTCTGCAAGAGCGCGGAAGTACCCCCTCACAACACTAATCAACAATCCAGAACTGTTCCTGGGGGCTTACTGGACTTTAGGTGGTGCACTGTTTGCAGTGGTAAACAGCAGTAATCCAGGGTGATGTCGTTAGCTACTTAAAATCATCATCATCAAAGGTTATCCAGCTTCAGGTTACCATGTATTTAGCACCAGTTTTTTAACTCTTTGCAAGAAAAAAAAACATATTTTGAAAGATCAAACTATAAATGACATGACTGTGTACCTGTTTGGTGGTATTATATTACTGTCCAAGTGCCAATAACTTGGTGAAAAGTCTTAAATGTGGCAAGGGTGATGTTTTAGAGAATTCTGCTGGTGTGCCTTGTGGTGGTTGTTTACTAAATTTAGTTGTCTCTGCTGGCATGGCACTGGGTAAAATGAAATTTCTTTTCACCTGCTTATTGTGCAAATAACAACGGAGGCCTGAACTGATTTTTTTTCAAGGTCTGAGTTGGAGTGCATAGAAATGCAAGCTCTCCTCCAGAGGCAAACTTTAAGACCTGGTTTAAGTTGTGACAGGATGACTGACAGTTAATCTGACTGATGGGTCGTGCGTTTAACAGGAAGCACAGAATTTAGATATATAAAAACACTCAGTGAGCTAAGGAGACAAGGTTATCCTTAAAAGTAGAGAGATTTCAACTGCACATTTCCATCCATTTTATGATAAAATACCATTGTCATGCTAAGGATCAGACACTGAGGTGAATCACAGAGATACGGAGAAGAGAGAGTGCAGACTGGTGAAACATGAGTCGAGAGCCTGAAAGTTCTAGAAAAGAAAAATGAAAGGCATGATGAATCTTTAATGCAAGTATGTGCATATCTGTTCTCTTTGCATATAGTGAGGAGCAAGTGTGGGCATAGCTAAATGGGGAAGCCCGTGGAGGATTCAGTTTTCGAACATAGAATATTCAACTTTTTCTTATTGCTTGTTTCAAACCTCGCCAAGAACGTGCGGGGGCGTTTTGGCTGTTCAGAGGAATCAATGCTGCAGGCAGGCAGAGGGGAGGCATCGGTGCTTAGAGGAGCGGAGGACGGGCCACACTTGTATCACTCACAAGGTGTTCTTGGCAGTTTGCTGCCCTCTGTGCAATGAAAGCCTTCAACTTGTAATGTGCCTCAACCCTGAAACACCAGAAAAAGCTCTCTCCGTGTCTGTGTAGGCAGATTTCTATCCCCTCCAGTATCCATTTCGGAGATTTCTGCCTGCTTTAGCTTTGGTGTATTGCACTGCCTCAAAAGATTTAAACACATGAAGACTGGATGAAGGCAGAAAACTTGGAATAACTAATGGGAAGTTTAGGGCTTTTGATGAATTGGCAGCTCATAGGATAACAAGTGAACGCTACAGGAGGGGGGGGACTACATTATTTAACTAATCTAAGTTTATCTCCAATGTGATTCCACTACTGAGATAAATGTGAAAGACTGCAAACAGAAACCACCCCCCGATTCCCAGGAGTAATGAAGTTGTCACTGGCTAAATCTGCCCCTGAAGCAACCCTCCAGGCACAATGATATGGTACCTATATCTCCACACAAGAAGTCTGGAAACCTGAGGAGGGGGACACATCTGATGATAGTAGTCATGCTCACTGGAATGGGGGAAAAAATAGAGGTCATTGTGTCACTGATCAAATGAGAGGCATGTGTTTGTGCCCGTGCGTGTGCCCGTGCGTGTGTAGTGCGCTCCAGTCGAGCATATAGTGAGAATCCCAGCAGAGATGGTAACAGCAAAGGAGGAGTGTGGAGCAGTGGTGGGATGCCGAAGTGATTGTTGATGTCTGGCTGGAGCTGATCCCGCCCCCATGAAATATGGGAAATATCTGGTCCTCTTTTACCTGCAAACAAGTTAAATTACAGATGGACGGCTGCTGGAGTGCATCTCATATGCAGATTAGGCTTCTCTCTCGTAAGGTCGTATGCATTTCTAAGACGTAATGAAACGTGCCCTACGGCATGAAAGCGTAATGCACGGCAAGACAATCGTGCATCCAATCTAGAGACTCAGCTCCAGTAGCCTGTGTGGTCTCTGGAGGGGTGAGACATACCTCCTCGCTCAGCCTCTCGCCGCTCTCCATCCACAGCGGAGCTCCAGCTCTGAAGCCACTTTGGATGTGGACACCGGCGGCAGCGCTCGACTTCTCCGCTACACACACACATTCACTCCAACACACTTTTAGCCATGCAGCTTACCAAACAGGACCGGCCGGAGAAATCCTTTCTGATCAAGCGCATTGATGGTGAGGCAACAAAAGAAAAAAAAATGCAGCTTTTTTTCCGCTTTGCGCTCAGAGAGCCGTGACCGAAGTGTGCCACTGACGTGAACACTAAATATTTTAGAGATGTGTGAGTTTAAAGTGACCTCGTCTTACTTTATCGACTGCTGTTATTGCGATAATTTTTCAAAAAAAAAAAGGGCTGGAAGTATTTATTTTAAGTGCAGTTTATATTATATTTGTGCCGTTTTTTAAAAAAATATTTTCGGATGCAAAATTGGGCTTCAAGCGCTCAAATTGGCTCTATAGTAGCGTAAATTAAATCTTATTTGTGTTTCCGTAAACTTTACTTTTATTTATAAATTTTTCTGTTGATTTTACACTTTATCACATTCGCTCTGTTTGTTTCTATTTGCGCTGTTTGGAATGGAATCAAACACTGAGAAAACCTACAGCCAAAATCACATAAAGTAAATATTATGTTCACTGTGGACAAGATCAGATGAAGCTGTGACCTTTTTCTTTATTTTCCTTTTTATTTTTTTTCATCTCAGCATCTTTTGTTTTCCCATCTCTCTTTGTGTTTATGTGCTGGAGGAATCATGTAGGACAAGATTCATCTTCTCTGCCCCATCACAGGAGCTCCTCTGTAGCCCGGGGTCAGATGTATCTCCTTTGAGCGGTGCAGTGTTCTGCTGTGTGTGTGTGTGTGTGTGTGTGTGTGTGTGTGTGTGTGTGTGTGTGTGTGTGTGTGTGTGTGTGTGTGTGTGTGTGTGGGGTGGGGAGAGAGAAAGAGGGGG
>VOQJ01038653.1:16219-27170 GCA_015052665.1 Apistogramma diplotaenia | reverse complement strand
GTGTGTGTATGTGTGTGTGTGTGTGTGTGTGTGTGTGTGTGTGTGTGTGTGTGTGGTTTAGAGAGAAAAAGAGAGAGGGAAAAAATGCATAGATGCGAGAAATACTGACTGGAGCACTGAAGCGCCTCCTGATGATGCTACTGTTGCTTAACTCTCCGTGTTTTCCAGGATTGATCGCCAGGCTTTGCTGATAAACAGCCTTCCCCCTCAGGACCTCTGCACACACAGAGGTGCCTTAATAGAAAAATCTTTGGCACTGTCACATCCCTCAATCACTTGCATCCCAAATCCCTCAGTCCCACCCTCATCACCAACTCCTATCTTCATTTGTTGCCTTCGTTTTCCACAGAGGCAATTACCTTTCTTGCACCAAACACTTTTGCTGCTATGTTGTCTCAGCAGCAGCAATACTTGCTTACTGAATTTACAAGTCAAGCCCGACAGAGGAGCGTGCACCACACAGTGTAATCTTTGGTCAATCCTGTCCCTGTGGCTTTTATCCCTTGTAAGCAATGTTATTGTACAAGGGGTACAAAAGCTGTGACCATCTGAAGCCCGCAGCTCCCTTCCAGCTGTTGACTGAACGTCTATTATTCCTGGTGTGAGTCCCGACGCAGAAGGTGTTATAAGCCGGGGAGAACGGAGGACTTGCAAATCAAATTGCTTTAATCCATTGAAGCATCTGTCTTCATTCTCCAGAGGGCAGCTGGGTGTGTAGCAGAGGAGCTCTGAGCCATGATCATGTCTGGAAAGGAAAACAAAACCTGTCGCTGAGGAATTATATGATGCGCCTTGGTCAGCCAACTGTGCAGTAAGGGTATGGATGACAAGACTGTCAAATTGACAGATTTTTTTTTAAGTGTCACAGATGGTAACAAGCTTGGTCAAAGTTCCTCATTTTCTGCAGTAATTCCAGTCGTTCGTACAGTCTTTATATTTCTCCATCTCTCCTTTCCTTCCATACACAGAGAGGCAACTTTAAAGTAGCCCTAAAAACAAAGATTATGGCGTCCTTGTTTCTGTTATCCTGTATTTAGCTATCAGTGTAAGAAACAAACTTCATTCTGTGTCGCCGTTTTTAGTTGTATTCAAACAGAATGGCTCATGATGTCAGCTCGATTTCTTTTCCCCTCACCCACAGAGTAAATGTCTCTGGTTTGGCGCTGTTTGTGATTAATGGAACATCAAAAGCTCAGTGTGATACATTCCTGAGGATATGAGTCTGCCAGGGACACATAAACATCATTAATGAACAAGAAGCAGACTGGAGAGAGATGGAGTGACAGAGAGAGGGGGGAGGAAGCAAACAGGAAGGCAATATTTATTTTTGTCAGCTCTATGATATATATTTACCTGCGATTTTGATGATGATTGCCTCCGCGCAGCAACTTTGAATGATGGAGCGACAGTTTGTACCCAGGGATCCCGAGCGATTACCCAGCATCAGTTTGGTGCATGGGGACGAATGGATGGCAGTACCTTTTTTTTTCATGAATACATTTGGAAAATCACGTCTACCTTTGCTCTTTCGTGCCCAGTGGCAAAGAACTCGGAAGTACACAAAGGAAACTTCTACGCTTGTCTGTGCAAAGACAGCTATATTTATCTGGGTATGTAGCTCTCTGCTGGGCTTAGAGGTTTAATTACCCAGAAGAGAGGAAAGCAAAAAATGAAACGCAATTATGCAACAGTGTGCACCCGATCCTGAATAGTGGCGCTTTTGTAGATGGGGACATTACCGCCACCATTTCTCCATGACCTCTGAGCTGTGTTTTTCAGTGGCACAAATCTGTGGCTCCTTATGGGAACATTTTATGCTCTGAAACTGGCTGCCGTCTCACATTTAGTGCACAGAGATGAAAGTGGTGTCAAAATCATGACGGTGGAGCAATTTTTTTATTTGCTAATATCACTTTAGTAGAAATTATTGTCGAAGGACAAAGGTTTGTATTGTGAGCTAGCAGGAGAAAAGTTAACTACATACATATTTGAGCAAGATTCCCAACTGCTCCAGCACGAGCAGCTCAGAAGACCATCAGTAGAAACACAGAGGCACAAGTGTGTCGAAGCTGAATGTATGAAGCTTCAAAATTAAATCCTATTGTGTGTCTGTGTGTATGTGTGTGTGTTTCTGGCAATGTCAGTGGGAAGGATGTAGAGTCAGAGGTGGAGGCAGGATGGAGTGCTCCTGGAAGACTGTGCTGCTTCTTGTATGTGCGTCTCTGGGGGTGCAGTACACAGCCATTCGAACCCTGAGGGACTCGCTGTCAGGACCTTGTCAGGGAACTTACCGCTGCCAGAGCAGGCATCTCAGAGGTACTACCTGATGGCCAATTTATGCTGTCCCACATACACCTACACTAAACTCTGCATATCTCTTGGCATATGTGTAGCTTTATGCTCGTATTTAATGCAAATCTAACATGAATAATTGTGTGTCACAAATGAGACAGTATTTGGCAGCGCAGCAGCAGCAGCGATATACCCTCAAAACTTGATTGGTGATATTATTTCTGCTCCAGCATCAAGAATCAGGCTGCAACATCATGACTATTACTGACTTAAAAGAAAAAATAAAGAGGATCATTAACTGAGGGAATTCCCAGTGAGAGGATAGAGAAATTAAATATGTGTGATTGGTTTTACAATCAGCCTCCAATTCGTCTCCATTAATCCTCTCTCATGGCTCACATGTGTGCCAGTGACGAGCTCCTGTGTATAAAAGTAGCATCCTCTTTGCAATCAACTCCTAATCAGCAGTAATTACACATTAGCTATTTGTGCTATATTTAGAGATCCGCCATTCCTCAACCCCCCAAAGTAACCACCAGCAGACAAGCAACTTACTCATGCATGTTTACCCTCTAAATTATTTACACTTTATTGGCTTGATTCAGTACTTCTTCTAGACTAAAGACTGGCTCTAATTCATTTTTATGAGCTGAAATTATTCTTCTGAAATTACTAAAATAATTCTTTCTTTTTTTTTACACCAGAACTTGAAGTAGGTAATAAAATATGTAGTGAGTTATTTGTAAGAAAACATAATGAAAGTGACGTCGGTATCACGGTCAAGCATATGTTTTTCTGTTTTGCTTTTTGTGAGTATTTTTTTTTTGTTTGTTTGCTTGTTTGTTTGTTTTTCTTTGCTCAAGACTCCAGGTGGAGATCCTCCTGTGATGACAGTTGGCTGCCCATGGAGTCACCTCGAAAGCACATCCTGCTGTTTGCCACCACACGCAGCGGTTCCTCGTTCACCGGGCAGCTCCTCAACCAGCATCCCGGGGTCTTCTATGTGTTTGAGCCTCTGTACCACGTCCAGCAGGCCTTCACCAACTCCAGTAGCAGGTTGCGTCGCACCTTGGACCGCCGTGCCTTGCTGGGAGCATACAGGGACCTTCTTCTCAATCTGTACACTTGCGAGCTTCACTTCATGGAGAATTACATTCGTCCTGAGCCTCAAGACCACATCACAAGCTCCTTTTTCCGCCGTAGCTCCAGCCATGCTCTCTGTTCACCTCCGGTTTGCTCTGATGGAGTGATTGCAGCAGCCTTTGATCCACCTGATGAAACATGGTGTCCTAAGAAATGTGGGGCCCTGAACCTCACTTTAGCCTCTATGTCATGCCTGTCGAAAGGGCATGTAGCTGTAAAGACTGTGCGGGTCCCCGAGGTGGGGGATCTGCGCACTCTGACTGAAGATCCACGTCTGGACCTGAAGATCATCCACCTGGTGAGAGACCCCAGAGCCATCCTTGCGTCACGCATGATGGCGTTTTCTGATCAGTTTCGTGCTTGGAAAATATGGAACGCGACGGGACGGCAGCCTCGATACGTGGATCTTTCGCAGATCACCAGCACCTGCAAGGACATGGTGGCGTCTGTAGAAACAGGCCTGCAGAGACCGGCGTGGCTGCGGGGACGTTACCTGCTGGTACGGTACGAGGACTTAGCCTTCAACCCAAAGGAAAAGGCCAGTGAAATTTACAGGTTTACGGGGCTCGCGATGGAGGACAGGGTGAGGATGTGGATTGCAAAAAACACCAACAATAATGTGTCGTCTCCATCTGAGTGGAACTACAGATACTCCACCACCAGGGACTCCAGAGTGACAGCTGAGAGCTGGAGGCTTCGTCTCAGCTTTGACATTGTGAGAACAGTTCAGAATCTGTGTAATGACACTCTGGCTCTGCTGGGATACAAGCAGGTTCACTCCGCACCTCAACTCAGAAATTTGTCGCAGAGTTTAGTGGAACACAGGACATTTCAACCAGTCACATAGTAGATTTTTTTTTGTTGCAGATTTTAAACAATATCTTTATGTTATTTATTTATGCTCAGTTTAAATGAATGTAACTTATCTTAAATTTGAGCAATGCCTAAAAATTAATATTCATTGTATTTTCACTTTTTGTTAAGGATATTAAAATGGCCAAATCTCAAGTGCGTGTTGCTGAAAAATGTTAATTACCCCAAAATAAAGTATAGAGCTGTATGTGTTGAATGCTTTTCCCGACTTGTACAGCAAAGCTCTGAAGCCCAATGGAATAAAGTTTAGACTTAACTCATTTTTTTAAAAACACTGTAACTTTTTCATTATTTCAATAGTTATAGAGTTTAGCTTGCAAAGAAGACACAGCAGAGTCCAGCTGCCATTTCATAGTAAGTCACCAAAAACATGCCCCTGAATGAAGGGAAAAGGCAGAGAAAGGAAGACAAAAATCAAAGGGGAAAAAAATTACAGGGCTTAGCTTCCAAGTGACTCTAATGCATTTTGGAAAAGGATTAAAATGTCACATATTGCAGGTGGAATATCTTTGCTGGTGCAATCTCCCGCAGTGCACAGCAACTCAGCTTTCAGTATGTCAACAACAGGAGATTATTTCTTGTTTCCTCACTGTAAATACTTAAACACTGTAATACCTGATTAAGTGGTGCAGTGCAAGTATGAAAATATAATGTAGTGGATGTGTTTAGACATTTATGTCAGTGTGACTTTACTGTTTGTATTTTTTACTTTTTCAAATAAATTATTCATATCTAAGTAATGCATATCTACCACACTGGTAAAATCTTCTTCCAAGTACATTTGTTTGATGTCTTTTTTTTAAATTTTATATTTCTTTAATCCTGAGAGGAAAGGGGATAAGTACCTGAGTTTTAAAGCTTAAAACTGAAAATAG
Organism: Apistogramma diplotaenia; assembly: GCA_015052665.1. Lineage (NCBI taxonomy): Eukaryota > Metazoa > Chordata > Actinopteri > Cichliformes > Cichlidae > Apistogramma > Apistogramma diplotaenia. Next base: position 21,987 of record VOQJ01038653.1, on the reverse strand, counting down.
TGTAAATTTGTTGTCTTTTATCTTGTAATCCCTCTGTGTTTGGCTTGTCTTTAAACCAAATTTCAATCATGCTGATGTGTTTTCTACAGTAGTAACAGGCTTCTGATTTTAAAGTTTAATTTAAACTTTGAACCTAATAAGATTAATACCAGCATCACTCAGCTCTGCCTTCACCATTTAAAACTGTCCTTTGTGTCTAAACAGACAAAGGAATTGCACCCTCTCAAGACACCAGCCCATTTATTTCTATGTAGGACTGCTCTCTTGAGATAATGCTGGAGGTGGTTTCTGAGAACAAACTCAATGCATGAATCATAGACAAACCACTGTTTCACTGTGATTTTCTTGCCTTTTAAATGCAAACACTGCATCTGCCTAAGGAGGTTGCAATTGTAGCCTGCTGGGAGCTATGAGCTTTGATGCTCATGCTGCTGAAGATGGCCACTCCTGAGTGAACGAAAGTATGCAATTTGACTGGAATAGTCATGCTGTTATGTGGGTACTATTAAATCTGAAGTGAAATTGTCCCTTAAATTATGTATTTTTAGACAGGCAGTCTTCCCCGTCCTTCCTGTAGCTGCCCCGTAGCTGCTGAGACCAGGGCGCTCAGCACAGGCCAAAGAATTGATCTACAGATCTACTGTACTGTAGCTGAGGAGAAACAGGATTTAAGATGCATGGAGAAAAGAGCAGCCACCTTTCTTTGAACTTAATCTGCAAGGCTACACAAACTGGCCATAAAGCAAAGCTTTATGACACCCGGAGAGATGTGCTTCATCGGTTTTTCCATCCCCACTCTGACACACAAAGCTGGAAGTGGCCTGAGTCAGCCGTCAGCTAATTACCCATTTCTTCTGCACTCAATACCGACATCCCCTTTCTGTCTCTTTAACAGTGCTGACAAATTCAGGGCTTATCAATACTGAAGACAAATATGAGGTGTGCACTTTTTACTGGGAAATGCTAAACAGCACACAGTTCATCTGTGTCACTCGTTCCTTTATTCCCTGCAGACCTGTCAGATTAACTCAAGTACCTGTTAAACTGCATATACATCACTGTAAGCTTATTCGTTTTATTTTTCTTTATTTGCAACTGAATTATTGAATATTTTAGACTTTATTTCAAGGTATTCAGTTTAACTTTGATCTTTAACTACTGTAACCCTTTATTTATGAATTAAAATAGCTTATTTTAACCACTTATCGTGTATATTTAGCTACACTTTAGCTAACTTCATTAAGACTGTAGCTACCGTGACATTACCCAGAAGCCCCATGTCTGGCACTTTAGCTTTCTCCGTGCTACAGTATAGCTATATTTGGACGAGAGGGCAAAGCACAAGCAAGCTAACAATAGCACTAGATTGAATAGTACATTGGATCTGTGATTTACCATGACATTACATGTCAGTTAATTCACATTGCAGTCTATTTGGATTATCTGTCTTTTGGAACCAGCCTGTACTTTTCATTCAAATATTAGGTTTTTTTGTAAATTAGTTGAGCGAATTCATAAGCTTTTCACGTCCCTCAAAGCCAGAGCAGAGGTGTCACAAGTTCCCCTGGTTAGAAATTTCTGATCCACACTGTCTCAGTTTGACATCCACAACAGAGGTGCAGAGGTCAGAGTAGGTGCACAAGATCAGGTACATTTATGGAATATATAAATAAAAAAATAAAAAATACACTCCAGCAAAAGTCTTTAAAGTCAAGCAGAAATTTTTATTCTCGAAATGATTCGCGATCGCATGCAGAGGTGGCATGCTGACATCTGTCACACCCGCAGCTCTTCGGAAGAACGCAGGGCAACACTTTGCCCTCTTTTTACTGTGTTTTTTTTTCTTTTTAGAAGCGGGCAGAAATGTCCGCACGGCTTTCTTCCTAATGCTTGTAAGAGTAAGCCACCATTGCATCAGCTCGTGTGGAAGGGTTGAAATTTAAGAAGTTGGGCGGCGGTGGCCTGTGTGCAGCTAACAAATCTCTTATTCCAGTGTGATAAAAAGAGAATCGTATGATAAATGAAAAATTCCTTGATGATGCAGGCTTGGCAAGAGAATGGCGGGGGAGCACGCTCAAGCTGAGAGGTTTAAAGTCAAAGAAGAGGCAGCCTTTGCCTGCTGTGCTCTCATCTACAATGTGAAGAGCAACGAGAAAAAGAAAAGATTTAACCTGCAGGGATTAATAGAGAAAAACGCAATTATGATGTATTAATTAACTCAAAATCAACACACAATTTTTCTTAATTATACATTTTGCTTGCCACTGTGAATATGTAAAAATCAACATGAACTGGCTTCGTCTGCTACTGAACTCCAATACACAAATATTACAACTTTGTTGCCTGGGTCACGAAACAGAAGGCGCACAGACACAATGTGAACCAGCACTGTTTTGATAAGCACCTACTTGACCTTCCAGCTCCTCTATTGCATTAGTGTCAGTCGAATAAGTTCTATCACATAAATCTCACATCTGCTCTGTTCCATGACTCTCTGTAATCACCAGCCTTAACCATTCACTGGTCATAATGACGTGTAGGAGCAAAGGAGACTGTAAGATGTCCTTGGAGTTGATCCTCCAGCTGCAGGTGTATCGTGCAGGTTCATTATCGCAAGGTTGATCCTTTATGGTCCTTATCTGGGTTAGCAGGCAGCAGGTCTGCCAATTACGTGCTTTCTTGCTATCACGCTGCCACATGACGGCATGCTTTGATCAAAATCTGTGCCATTATGCGTAAACATAAATGGAGCTGTGTGTTCAAAGCCTAATGTGGACGTGAGTGTTAGAGGCATGGAAAAGGTAACGCGGAGCAGAATTCTGCTGTTCTGTTAGCAACACAAATTGTTCTCTTGGCAAACACTGACTCAAGAAAGGTCAGAGGCTGGTGAGAGCAGAACACACAACATATTGACATTCCTGTTAAAATGGCTTCTGAAAAGTGCCGCTGATTATCGGGGAAACATCGTCAGGAAATGGGTATTCCTATTTTGTATTAGACTGGCTGTGGAACAGTACTTAAATATAGCTTTTCACAGCAGACACTATTTAATTTCCTTCAGCCTCTTAAGTGCTGGGGGCTACTGTGGGCTGTAATTTCCACATACTAATGCTGTCTATCATTTCTGAATATTATATATAAAAAATTATACAATTACAAATTGAACACTTATTATATTTAAGCTCAGCATCTTTTTCTTTTTCGACACAACCATAAAATCCCAGTCGCACTGGCACGAACAGTTTGCATTTATCACTCTCCTTACTGGGAGCCAAAGATGTCATTTATGGAGAGATTAAGGATCATTTAGGACAGAATGAAGCCACTTTGAGCCACAGTATCTTTATTACTGGAGCCACACAGGCCCTGAGCAAACATCAACCTCTGTCACACCCATCACTCAAACACTATTATTTCCCCCCCCATGTGAACAGTACAGTTACACACAAACATACACAAGCCCAGTGCATCCCTGCTCTTCATCGGTCATCTTTACCTCTCAGTGTCTTCTGTTCTGCATCTGCTTTTAGAGACGGTCTCTTTAAGTATGGGTGTTACAGCTTCTGTGGTGAAAGTTGCATTCTTGTGACATCTCTCCTAAGCATTTGTTTCAAGCACAAGTTCACTAACAGATTGTACTTTCCACTAATCTCGTGAAGGGGCATTGATAGATCAAACAGCAAGCTGGTGGATCTGCATCTGCAAGTGAGCCCCTGTCAAACTTAGCATCGTCAGCAGGATCTTACACACACACACACACACACACACACACACACACACACACACACACACACGTGGTTTAAAAAGGCATCAGGGAATCTTAACATCAAGAATTTCAAGTATCAGTATATTCTTCAACATCAGCAGTCTCTTTAAGACAATCAGTTCATTTATTATTAACTGTCAGCAGGACATAAATCATACATTTTAATCTTTAAAATAATTAAACGCTCAATTGATCTCGTCCTTTTTTGCTCTACTGGGTAGAAAACACATTCCATATAAGGGCTTATGGTGATTGCAAAACGTCTGTGAGACTGCGAAGGGTAATTAGGTATATTACAATTGGAGGTAATATGCATTAGAAATGTTTAATTTTAAGAAGTGTCTATGCTTATGAAATGCTGCGGCTATTTTGAGCCCCTTTTTTTTTTTTTATGATGCACAATGAAGCAGCGGCAGGAGCTCTGGCAAGAGAGAGAGAGAGCTCATCCAGAGAGGGAAAATGAGAAATAACACAGCATCAAGCAGGAGGCAAGTAACAGCAGGCTTCTTCTGAGTGGGTAAATAACTGAATATTCACAGTCAGCCTGTTTGTAATGCTGTCTTTCTTTGCTTGAGCCTAATGAAAGTGGAAGATGTATTTTTTGCAATAAGAAACACAGCAATAACACAATGTTAAAATTCTAACTTTTGTATGCATCTATTCAGTCTATCTGCACAATAGTTTACCCAGTCACTGATATATAATAATACACAGGAATATACAGTATAACACTATAAAGCAGCATCTTAAGAAAATCTTTAAAAACCATCTACATACAGGTTGGTTGTGTGGGTCAACATTTTGACATTGACTGATACTTATTTGAACATCCATTTAAAACATTGCTTCATGGTCAGAAATAGATTCAAAAAGGAAATTTATGCCAACTTCTGGGATCTGCTGGACACACACAATGATGCAGGAATATAATTTTGACTAATTAATCACGATTTTCAATCTAGATATACTTAATTTGTATTAATGTGCAGTTTTATGTTCTAAAAAAATGGTACTGTATTTAGTAACACTGGTCTTTGTAGATATTGTATAAGGACTGACAATGCATTCAGTACATCAGAGGGCATATGCATGTGGGGTTTATTTTTCTTTTCAGTAGCAAATAGGCTGCATTTGTGGCGCTTTTTCAGTGTGTGTGTGTGTGTGTGTGTGTGTGTGTGTGTGTGTGTGTGTGTGTGTGTGTGTGTGTGTGTGTGTGTGTGTGTGTGTGTGTGTGTGTTGGGGGGTTATCTTGGCCAAAGTCACTTAGACATGTGGACTGGAAGGCAAACTACCACCTTTCTGATTAGAGACCATCTCTCCTGAAAGAAAACTGACCAGATCAATTCAATGCAATTCAGTTCACTTTCATTTTATATAGTCCCTTCAAGGCACTTTATATTGTAAAAGGTAACAATAAAGAGGAAACCACACAACAATCAAATGAACAGTGGAAAGCAAAAACTCCCTTTAAACAGGAAGAGACCTCTGGCAGAACTGGTTTGGGGATGTGACGGGATTAAAGAGAGCAGTGAAAAGAGATGGTTCAGCTTCACCTGATGCAGCCCTAACTAAGACAGCTGGGTCAATAATGGTTATTCATTACTGGTTTATAGGAGAGGATCTGACTTGATCAACTGGAAATAATTTAGACTTTTTGTTAGTAGGTAGTCTATTTCTGCAGTAGATCCTGGGATTGCAACTCTCAATCTTTTACTCTTCAAGTCCTATACTTCCATCATGCTGGCAACCGCCTAACCAAAGTGAGAGCTTCTTTTTATATTCTCTTAACCAGGTGTTTTCGGTCTTTGGGCATCAGACAGTGATCTAAACACAGCATTTTGCTTTGAAATTGCACAAGTTGAACTACAATTCCTGCAAGATAAAGGCATCATTCCGAAAAGTAAAAAATGTACCCTAAGCTGTCAAAAATGTTGTTGAAAAGCATGGATTGGGGGGGGGGGGGGGTTAGAACAAAAAAGGAAGAAAAATATGGGTCTGGAGA
>VOQJ01038647.1:26448-55419 GCA_015052665.1 Apistogramma diplotaenia | reverse complement strand
TGCTTCAGCAGAGCCAAGAACATCACCAAGGACAGCTCACACCCTGGCTCTGACCTGTTTGACCTGCTGCCCTCTGGCAGGAGCTACAGGTGCATCAAAGCAATAACCACCTGGAACTCACACACACTTTAACTGTGAAAATATTTCAATCTGGACAATAGCTATCACTCTGTAATGTGCAATATCTGCTAACCATTCAGCTAGTGCAATACCCGCAATCTGTCATATGTACATCTGTATATTTTTAGAGGTTCTATTTTATTTTGTTGTATTTTACTTATTTTATAGCACTGAATAGGAGTGGCTCCAATCTCATTGTACCTCTGTATAATGACAATAAAGGCATTCTATTCTATTCTATTCTACAGGAGGCAATGCACAGACTTTGGGATGGACTGTCCCTTTAAGGCAAATTTTTGCTTCCTCGTGAAAAAGACGAAGAAACGGAGAGAAGAATAAAGAAAGAAATTTCTGCCGGACTGCCGAGTGGCCCGTACTGCCAGGCCGGCCTAGCTGTGAAAACCTCCAAACACATGAGAAAAAGTGAAAAGATTCCTTCGAGTCCCATTCCTCTACTTATTGAATTTTTACAACCTGGTGTGCTGCCAGGCACTTGGCTCCATCAACATGTTTCGTGCCATTGCCACTCGGCAGGCCAGAAAAACAGAAGAGAGAGACAATGAGCGAGACGGCTGGCTGAATCACGCTCCTCACCCACACGCTGGCCTTCCTCTCTGCTGCGCCAGTGGCAGACCCACCTGTAGCCCTGTGGCTACTTTGTGAAGTAGAACAAAGGTGTTATAGACCTCCACTGCAAACAGGTGGGAATCAAGATCTGTGATACCTCTGATGACACAGTTGTGCCAACAATGAGTTCTATTCAAGCCACCGCTACGATGATCTGAATCATAACCACAATAGTCAGCGTCACCCTTTTTCTAATGCCGTAGGTTTCCGTATCTGGGAGAGAGCGGGGGACTAAGTCATCAGGTAACACTAGCAACCTTGTTATCAAGATGCATCACAAGCTGTATGGATGAAACACACAGATACACACACACCTGCCGATGAGTGTCAAATATCAGACTAAAAAATAAAACAATCACAAAGTTCTCTCTGACCTCACAAGAAGCAATATTATTTGTAAGCTGTCATGAAGGGGAAATCATCAAAACCGATTTTTAATGCTTTAAAATAGGATATTTTAACATGGGAGTCTATGGGGATTGACCCCCACTGACCCTGAATTCAGCCGTTTCTCTGCAGAGCAACAGACACACTTTAAATCAGATTCACAAAAATAAACCCATTATGCTCATTTCTAACTCCAAAAATATTTTTAATAAAAGTTTTCTAGTTATGTCCTGCAAAAATAAGCATAACAATGGATATTTTAAGTTTATTCTCTGAGTATAGTAGCAAAAAAGACAAGAAAAATCAACTAAGTTGTTTTTGTATTGTCTTTTTTTAAGCATCACCTTCTAAAGGCGTAAAAACTGAAGCTGCAGTGGGTAATTGGCTGTGATTCACCAAATCGCAGTGTCCGATAAAACACGATTATTATGAACTATGAACCATGCAAAGCCAGTGTGGCAGCAAGCAAGAATACAACTGCGGAGCTGAAATTTAACATAGTAGGTCAGCTTTAAGCAGCAATGAACAGTTTCAGACAGCGGATAAACTGCGAGGCTGCACCAAGGTCCCGTATAAGATAAATAAACTGCAAATAATTTAAAACTAGTCGGGTACGGTCCAAGAATTAAAAAAAAAAAAGAGAGTCTGAAGTGAGCACAATGAGTCCGCTTTAAGCAGCCTTAATTTTTGCTGGTCTGACTGTAAACTTGAGTGAAAATGTATACACCGAATGTTTTACGAGAGATGGTTTTCTTTATTTATTTAGACCGCTAGCGCAGGACTATTATGTCTGCTTATTATGATGGTAGTTAAATGGTTACCATGTGGAAACCATTCTGCCACATCTAGCAATCTGATGGAAATTTAGGAGATCCCATTCAGATTCATGTGCAGATAAAAACTTGGTGTATTGCCCTGCTCGTGTGCCTGAGCTCTGGGAGTACACTTGGCAAACCGTTGCATCATCCCAGACTCTGATGCAGCAGAAAGGCAGGAGAGCACAACAGACCCAATTACTTTACTGTAAGTCGGCTGTTTATCTTGTTAATGGAAGTGATGTGTGCAGGACTCAGAGGAAAGTTCCTGAACTTATGTCATGAAGCAAATCTGCAAAAACCCTCCGAAAGGTGACCCAAATCCCGTCACGGCAAGATCATACAACGGCTGAGGCGAAATCATTCAAATTCAAGTGGTTGAGTCTGGAGCTTTTCCCCGAACTTTAGAGAGCATTAAGCACAGCTGTCAACAAAGAGGGATTTGCAGTAGAAGGATCTTGTACAAGTACAGAACAAACATGCTGGAAAGTCAACAACCGCACAGAAGAACAAGCTACAGAAAAGCCACACTATAATCTGTCCCATTCAAAAGGCATATGTTCAAAAAAACCACATGCGACGTGTTTTCACATAGTGTACATGTCCCAGAAGACGGAACATAAACAACAGGCAAATACTTCAACCACTTATATACTAGTATGCTACACTACTGTGCTTCTGAAAATAGTGCTAAATGCGCATATAGACACCGTCTCCTGAATCATTTAATGAACTGAGCATATAAGGTGGTCATAGTTTTGCTATGATGACTTAAAAAAAGCTTGTTTATCTCACATAAAGTTGAGGGCTGTAATAGAGTTAATGATTTTAATCAGCTGTTTGATTTCCCTGCAGTCAGAAACAGCTCTTTTTAATGGCTGACACCTTTAACTATCTTGCCTCGTCTGGGTGGCGAGCAGTCCGAAACTGAGAGATCCCGTTTAGTGTGACGCACGACTTGAGAACCAGGAATGTTTTGTAGCATTGCTGCTTCTCTTCCAGTGGCTACAAGAATAATTCACTTATGTAGCATATGTGCTATGACACCTCCCCCCCCCCCCCCATGTTTAAGACACTGTTCATTGCCAGTGTCTGAATGAATTACGTTACTTCCTCAATCTCTCAGTTGCCTCCAACAAGCTGAAGGACGGCACAGCACAAACACTGTTGTTGCTTCAGATAGTATTTCTACAGCGATAACATTAGCAAAGCAGCAAGTTAATGATAATTGCTGGGGTGCCAGTGTGTTAGCAAGCGAGCTAACATTAGCCCGAGGCCATACAACCCTAACCCCAGCCTAAACTGTGCACAAAATTTGATTGCTATTACGTTTTGACTTGAATGATCTAAGAGTGTCTGCTGGGACATTGAATCTAAAGCTGCATACCTGAAACCAAAAGCACTGAAATGTTCGAAATGCACAAAACTCCGAGTGTTTCCTGAAAGGTCCTTTAATCAAGAAAGAAAGAAAGAAAAAGAAAAAAAGCCTTCTTACCATGCCGCTCACCCTGACGTCATAAAGTCGACCCCAGTCATCCTCGTGGCTGTCAACCATCATCATACTATCATCCTCCTCCAGGAACCACTCGGCCTGCAGGTCGACCTTCACCTCCTCTCCCATGGAGTGCATCCCCACAGCGGGGAAGAGCCCTTCTGCCGACACAGGAACCTCTACTGAACCCACCTGGAGAGGAGACGGGTGTAAAAAAGTCCTGAGTAAACAACACCGCTGAGCTCATTTGAAATAAACGTATTGTTTAAATTAAAAACACCTACCTCTTTGCCATTTTTGGTGAAAAAGACTGTTGTGATACCTGCTTCTATATTTTCCGAGTGTATTCCACAGCCAATGCGATCACCACGAGCACATTTTGGGCCAAACTGCTGCCCCACAGGGTTCCCATTATATAACCTAAATGGAAAACAGGGGGGAAAAAATCCTTAAAAGTCTAAGCTACTTTGAATTGCAGCAGCATGACTACTAAAGCTGAATTAAGACTTGCAGACTAGGCATACTTAGCAATCTTGTCCACCTTTCACCCTGCAAACCTCGAGCTGCCACAGCTATTCGCTCCACCACAAAAGAGGTAAAGAATGCAAAAATTCAGCAATGGCAGCCACACAAGACCAAACGTCCCATTATCTCACTTAACATTAAAGGAAATTAAAAATATGTAAACACAATTACTTTGACGCGTATAATTACAGCTGATTGTGGCCTGATAATTGGCCGCACATCTGTTTGGTGTTGAAATTTGGTATCATCAGGTGAAATGAAATGCTGACACATGAAGCCGTTCCTGAGGCGGAGTGTGCTCCTTTAAAATGTAAGCCACGAGCACAAACCTGACACACAGTGTTTACAGCACGAGGCGAGCAAAAACGGGACGTGAAACGTTTAATTGCTTGTGCTCCTTTGTCACAAGAGCCTGCTGCTCATCTCACTTTTAAAAAGTTCCACAATCTGAAACTTTAAGCTGGAGACTAAACTTAGTTTCTGCTACTATTAAAATCGTCACCAGAAACAAAACCTCAACAAATGAACAAATGGGGGTGGTGCATGTTAAGGCTACTGAATCGGTAATAAAGAGTCATATCTAAGCAGCAATATAAGGAATTACTGGTGTAGTTATATGTGAATGCAGCAGCCAAACCACGCAAGAAACCACCGCGCGGTGCATCGACGACTGCGGTCTGACTTACTTGCCGTTGTCAGCGTGGTAAGCTACAGAGTACGGCAGCCAGCCAGGCTGGTGGTCCAGCCTGTAGAATTTAGGCACCAGGCCCACGGCAATGGTCCCCCTCACTCCTGTGTCCACTATGGTCACCTACACACACATTAAAAACACACTACTGTAACACGAGTTAGTTCATTTAACCCAGTGTAGAACGGACTTCAATGGTGCTTTTCTACTCTCAGAACTCAGTGTATTTTACTACAAGTAACATTCACTCACACACAAACACACGCAGCCCGTCACTCGACGCCTTTAAGCACTTTCTGACTGTTATGCACACTTTGACATGTAGAGTGGAGAAGACAAGGCTCAAACAAGCAACCTTACAATTAGTAAGGCACCTTGTTCTGCCTCCTGAGCCACAGCAGCCACTGCCACACTTGTGACTGAGTGTGTGGGTCATATGGAGAAAAAAAATTATATTTTAAAGACAGAAACAAAATCAAAACCACAAATCTTTCATTTTACTGCAGCTAATATTACACCTTCAATAGAAAACTCAAGATAGGAAATGACGCCTTCCAGTTAAACCTCTTCTGAAACATACAGTATGACACTCAAAATTTTACATAATGTCTTTTTAACTGAACTCCTTCCTCTATGTAGTTTTTGCATTGTTATTGTTATTTGTTACATCTTATTTGGCTGTTGAACATTTTGCTGTTGTTGGAGGAGGAAGGGGCTGCAAATTTAAACTCTCTGCAAATTCAGTGTGTGTGTGCCCTATCTTATCTATGATCCTGTGTTGGGGTCTGTTGGCATAGGTTTTTGGCTATGCAGAGCGAAGGATTATTGGCATGAAAGCAATGCAGCCGGTGCTTGCATCCAGTACTCCAAAAAACAGGAAGTGCACAACCCAACATTGACAACACTATGCACAGGTAAAATTCTACCTTGCCCACACAAAGTTGCTTCAGTTCATTGAGGTTGGACACCTCTCTTAATGTCCAACCACAGCATTACCATCAGGCTGAAGTCTGGACTTTGACTGGGCCATTGCAACACCTTGATTCTGTTCTTTTTCAGCCACTCTGCCACAGATTTGCTGCTGTGCTTGTCACTGCCCTGTTGCATGACCCAATTTCTCCTCAACTTTAGCTGTCAGCCTCACATTCGACTCTAGAATACATGGTTATACAGTCAACTCGATGACTGCAAGGTGCCTGTGTCCTATGGTTGCAAAACAAAATCATATCATCAGCCCTCCACCACCATGCTTGATATTTGATGTGAGAGGTTTGCTCTGATATGCCATGTTTGACTTTCTCCAAGCGTAGAGCTGTGCATTATGACCAAACATCTCCACTTTGGTCTTGTCTGTCCAAACGACATTGTTCCAGAAGTCTTGTGGTTTGTTCTGATGTAACTTTGCAAACTTAAGCCGTGCTGTCATGTTCTTTTTGGAGAGGCTTTTTCCTGGAAACCCTGCCAAACAAGCCATACTTGTTCAGTCTTTTTCTGTCATGAACTTTTAACATTTAATGCTGCTTTGAGTTTCCACATTATGCTTGCAGAGGGCCGGTGTGTTTCTACTACTGGCTGTGTGTAAAAACATTTTTGAACACACTGTAATTTTACATATTTGAATACTATCAACCCTTAGCAATATATCAGGAATAAAACACGGATGCATGTCAATTAAATCGTTTGCAGTATTTTACATTTTTACCCCTAAGTCACCTCAAATGCTCTGGTCAGTAGTGAATGCAGCCTGTCAGTCCAGTTTCCCTCAGCTGCTTACCTGAACTTTTCTCTTGGTAAGCGCCGCTGTTTTGCCGATGTTAGCCACTGTTAGGATTAGGGTAAAGCAAACCAGCAAACTGTGCTTTTTACGTCACTTACGTCAACATTAATTGGCATAACGTTAGCTTTTAACCAGCTGTTGTTGTTTAGCCAGTTGTTGTTTAGCCAGCTTCTTCTCAGCTGTACTGAGACAGAGGGGTCACATGTCTGATCTGCAGTAACTAACAGTAACAGTAACTAACTGTGACAATAAATAAACATGTAAATATACAGGTTCTCACGTTAAACCCCTGATTTGAGTTGAGATGAGGCTTGGGTAGTTTAAAAGAGCTATGTGTGATCTTTATTAAAACTAACCTTTTCCCTTTCTTTCCTGCCAGCCCTCTGTTAGGCTACAGAGGGACGGCATGCTAAATAAGGTCTCTAGAATCTGAAATGTATTGCACAGTTTGACTTTGGGGTGAATTTGTGGGGGGTGTCCGACCCTCGTAAGATAGGCTAGCTTTGTGTTAACACACACCTGAATGCTCGAAGATGTAAATTGCCCAAACTTTGATTAGCAGCAGTTGGCTACTACTTACCCTTTTCATTCCTGCTGAAACTTCTTTTTTTCCACGTGACTACAAATGCTTGGTCGTATTGCCCAGCACTAGTCAAAGGTTATGCAATCCTGTACAAGGAAAGTAGCCCCATCTGGCATATATCTGCATCTGCTCTATTCTTTTATTGGTGACCTCTCCAAGTTATTTCTCACCTCTCTAAATTTCCCTCTTCCCACCTGTCTCTCTAAGTATGTCAACATGTGAAACCAAACTTCTTGGGTTTCCCTTACTAAAGATTTCTGGTCTGATTCCTTTCCAATCTGGCACTTGAAAGATTATACTCTATATCCCTGGTTTGTCAAAAAGTACATTCTTGGCCGAGGCGGATTACCACTTCGGCACTGTTGAAATATCATTTGTCTGCATGATATAAATAAAAGTTACAAAAACATGTTTGATGACTAAGATTAGGAAAGAGCAGGAATGTGCACACGATGTTCCGTTAAGTTATGATAGTTTTGACTTTTTCAAATAAATCCATTAAAACAAGTGGAATACTGCAGATGTTCGGCCCTGGCTGAAAGAGAAATGATGATGATGAGGAGTGGGGAGAGCAAAGCAACACTGACAACAGAGCTGAAACTGATTCTTTGTGAAAGCAGAAAGAAGGGGAAACACGAGGATAGCAGTGACGCAGACGTCTACAGAAGCCCGACCTTTATCAGAATAAGTTCTCCCCAATTTTGAGATATCTGGGGAACTGACAACATGTGCGTCACAGAGTGGAGAATAATGTAGCGTAAACCTCTGGGTAATGACCAAAGTAAAATCCACTAAATGTCAAAGAAATCCATCAGCCTCCGAATGTGATTCTCGTTTCAGTATAAACGTTATCGCCTTCCAGAGGAGAAGAGGGAGGTCAGATGTGAGTTTGACATCAGATTTAAGAGAAATGTCAAATCTGGCACATATCAGGGACACCTCACAGCTACAATAAATAATGTCACAAAGCATGCTGTCAGCCTGCTTTGTGCTAGTCTCAGTCAAGGAATGTTTTAACATATATGCGAAATGGTGCCTCTCATCTCGAGAAAAGAACATCAGAAAAGAAAAGTGGAAGAAGTGAATCATTTTCAGGAGAGCGTGGTATTGCTGTGGGGTCCTGTCTTAGCACATTTGCAGCCCAGCAGAAGGAGACTGGTTTGTTGACATATGAATTGATTTGCTCTTCATGCATCTCTTTGCAGCTGACGTTTGCTTGCTAGTGGACATTGCAGCCTTCCTATTGCGTCAGTAACCCTTTTAACATATACACCACTCCCTTGTACGTCAATCAAAGGCATCCTGCTCTTCCACCAGTACTCTTCATATACAATCCCCCACCTTAAGGTTGATTTTTAGTCTAACTCGGCACCTGTAAATCCACCGTTATTTCACCTTGTGTTGCAGCTCGCTACAGGTCACTCAAGTTATTTGACATTTCATGGTTTCTGGTCACCACACGCATTCAAACAGGACCAACAAGCTCAGAAAAATAAGCTCTTGGAACTCCCTCAGGGTAACTGCTGGCTAAATAGCTCCCCAAAGAACTGCAGACCCCTTAAGGGCCTCAAGGGTGAATTTTCTTTCTTGCCCACGTGCATGCTGGACTTGGGAATATGGATATGTGCAACTATTAATGTTAAATATAGTCTACTAATAAAATACACAATATTATTGAACATTAAGACACCCAAAAATATATATAGTAATCAAAATTTGCTATTTGCGGGCGGGTAGGGAAAGAATGTTATGTTGGACACTGTTTAACTGGCTTCAACACTGTTGTGTGCGCTGGCCAGACAGCTGGTCCGACTACAGTCTGCGGTGACTGCGTCCACCCCGAGCTACCCCTTGGCTCCGTCCACGTCTGTAAGGACGATAACTATCAAAAGGAACTGACGCATCAGCTTTGCTATATAAATGTATAATAATCTCTCTGCCGCTGGTCTGAGTGCCTGCCTGTCTGCTGAAAAACACTGGTGTGGTAGACTAATCTCTGCACTCGGAGATACCCACCTAACCCATACCCCATCCCTCATTCCAAAGCAGCTGGGACATTTTTGAGGTAGTGGTTTTGCACTGGTGAACTGGGACGGTAGGGGGGCACTGAGAATTTAATATGAAGTTGAGAAAATTGTCAATGATGGGATTCCAGGGGATAAAATTGCCGGCTGGATGGAAAAGCAATCGCGGGCACAACCGGGGACGGCGGTATGTGGACAATCATATAGTGAATAACTCCTCCCTGCTAAAGACTCACAGGCCACTGATTTTACAATCATCATCATTTCTCTTGGATTTAAATCACACAAAAAGAAAGCAAGAGAACAAATAAATCCTGAAAATCTGGATACAATAAAACAATGCTGACTTGCAGCATCACTATCAATGCATCAATGTGCCTTACCTCAAAGTAGCAATTTCCTTTTGATAAAGGCCGGCCAGCCACATAGCATCCCACTTCTTCAGAGTTCCCTTGGTAACTACAGAGGAGAAATTACAGGTTAACAATGGGTGATTTCTAGTAATTGCTGTATGCACAGTCAGAGAGAATACATCTCATCTCAGAGAAAGTCCTCCTGATTTTGATCAAAAGACAAACAACGACATGAAAAATAAAACGCTATTAATAACAAGGAAAGCAGATTTGGAGATTCTGTTTTAATTCACATAAACCAGACATATATAATAAATGCAGCTGTTTCTGCCCCTTTTGGACTTCCTGTAATTCACTTTGTGTTCAATCGGAGGAGCAACTCATTTTTGCTTATTTCGTTTGCCATTATGTTTAAAAATAAATAAATATATGCATGATGAAATGTTTCTGCAGGCAGCAATATATTTCTGCAGAATAAATCAATCCTGCTTGGAAAAAAGAATAATTTGCAAGTTAAGAATTATACAAATAAATTAGAAACCTCTCACACTTCAGGTTTTTCCTGACTCAAGTAGCACACATTACAGTGGGTCCACATATACAGTGTACTGTTAAAGCAAAGAGTGAGCTTTGTGAGTACTGTGGTCATAAAGGGATGGACATGATGCCTAAACAAAAGGTAAACAATGCTCAGTTGGTACTAAAGGACCCAAAGGATGGAAAAATCCCCCAACACCAAGACACCACCAGCCTGAAACGTCGATAAAAATTACAATGTTGTTGTTTACCCCAAAATCTGACCCTACCGTCCAAATGCTGCAGCAGAAATGGAGGGCAACAACATTTCATTGTCCAGTTGTGTGGGAATAGAAGCCTCCGTACTTACTGAAGTGTCCAAGCAGTGCACTTCATATGTGAGAAACCCCTGTGTTTAGAGATCGCATTAAACCAGACACTCTCCTGCAGCTCTGTTTAAGTGTAACTGCAAGTGCAAGTTTCTCTTTCCCAGAACAAGCCTGCTACGACTTTCATGTCAGGAAACCTCTTGTGTCACCAGTGTTGTTTTGATAATGGTTGCACTGGTCCATTTTCTTCGCTGCTTATCCTTCTTAGGGGTCATGTGGGGACTGGAGACTTTCCCAGGCTTATGTTCTGCATAAATAAACTGATAAAATATTAAACTGCCAGCTGTAACTGTTACTGGAAATTAAAACATTTATCATGGCACTGATAATTGTTCTTAATGAGCCATGCATCATGCACAGGATGTTCCAAAGGTGTTCGCAATGCAAAATAACACAGTCATCTTTCACCCAGTCAAACAAAGCTAAATAATCACTTCAGTTGACTCCCCAGACAAGGGAGTTTAAGAACAGGCAGACCTGAGTGTGTCTCCATCCTTCTGCAGCCTCATATATCGTTCCTGTGCTGGTCGACCATCTCCGATATCTCTGACCCGACGCCTCAGATTCAGGAGGCATCTGTGGTGTAGCACATTGATGTCATCCATCTGAGTAAAGAAAATTAGGCTGTTAAAAAAACAAGCAGACTATGATCAAGTACAACAGGCTGTTTAATGTTTACTGTCAAATCAGCCAGCCAATCTGTTGCCTAACAGGAAAACAGCCTGAACGAAGCTGGCTCTCGTTTCGGTCCCTTGACAAACAACTGCAATCCTTTTAAATCACCTATAAGAGATGTCATCCATCCAGCGCAGACCTCCCTCTCCCCAGCCACCTACTCCAGCTTATCCAGGCAAGCCAAGAGATATAATCTCCCCAGAGTGTCCTGGGTCTGCCCCGGGGGCCCGAAACACCTCACCAAAAAGGTGTCCGAGTCAGATGCCCAAACCACTTCAACTGGCTCCTTTCGATCTAATTTTAACAATTTAAATACCCCAAATTACCTATAGGTTTTTTCAAACACAACAACACTTCAATCCTTGGTTCTCGTTGTAACAGATGACCTCAAAAACCAATCACCAACCATCAAACTGACCAAATTAAATTGCCTCACACTTATTAGAAAACCCACATATGATTTCCATTTGTCTTTGCTTGCAAGCATCACTGGAAATGCATCTGACCTCTGAAATCTTGAATAGTAATCCCTTTAGATTACTCAACACATATTCAATAAATGAAATATGTGTGAGGCTTTTAATCATTATTTGACTTCATCCTTAGGCATGTTTTATAACTAGCTGTGGTTTACCATGAATACAATCTCTAATTCTGTACGTTCTCCACTGCGTGACAATACCTGAAACGGGTAAAATTCCACAAATCTGGAATGCTGCATAGGTTTTCCCATTACATTAAGGGTGGAGGGCCAAAG
Source organism: Apistogramma diplotaenia (assembly GCA_015052665.1). Taxonomy (NCBI): domain Eukaryota; kingdom Metazoa; phylum Chordata; class Actinopteri; order Cichliformes; family Cichlidae; genus Apistogramma; species Apistogramma diplotaenia. The sequence goes on along the minus strand of VOQJ01038647.1, from coordinate 43,691 downwards.
CTACTTTCAGGTGCTCCCTTATTCACTAGTTGTTGCCACAGTGGGTCGCTCTACATATGCAATTTGGCGGTTGCTGTTGTGGGGTTTTTTTTGTTTGTTGTTAAAACTCACACACATGCACAACACACACACACACACACAGACACACACACACACACACACACACACACATGGGTGGAGAGAGCAGTGGAGGTGTGGAAAAATGTGTCAGCAATGATCCACTCAGTGTTAAAGGGTCATTTTTTCCAAATGATGGAAATCCATTACGGCGAGAACTTTATTGCTGCTAATGTGGGTAAAATGCTCTGCTTATATGGTGACACCTGAGCTGCAGAGTTTAAACAACGCATCGAAGCAACAAATTTGTGTTTTCATTCGAGTTACTTGAGGAATTGTTGCAGCCCAGAGGCTTCCAAACCTCTGACAGACGATTCTGACAGTTCTGTGCAGTATTTTAGTTGTTTCTAGGTGTTCCTAGATAGAGACCGCACATGGTGTGCTTGGAATATTCAGGAGCCACTCTTCCAGTTTGGGGATCATAGCTTCTAATGCTCCACCACTGGGACCTCTTTGGACTTCACATTCCACATCTGCTCCAGTTGTTCTTTAAGCTCCCTGATACTTCTGAATATTTCTCTGCGTCTTCTTTCTAATGTTACTGTCAGATATGATTGGCACATCTATCACAAATGAGGTTATCTGTTCCTTGTCAACCACGACAATGTTTGCTTGGTTGGCCAGTAACAGCTTCTGTGTCCAGTAGGTCTGGAACTTGAAGTCCCATAGGATCTCAGCCCTATCATTCTCAACCGCCTGGAGAGGTGTCTCCCATCAGGATTTCCAATCCATATGAAGAACAAACATTCCTGTGCACTACCACAGCCACTTAATTAAGCCTCTCAGTGTACACTGAACCACATTGGACCTTCCATCCTAATGCTACTATGTGCTGGACAGTTTCTTTGCATAGCCTGAAACTCAGGTCCTGTCAGCCGGATACTGTAGCAGTAATATCGCCACACTTGGCATACCAGACCGGAGGACAAGCAAGGGACATACAGCTAAACCCATGCCGGCTCAGATGTCACCCATCTTAAGAAGATCTTTGTCAAATTCTGAGAAACAAGGATATACTGATGAGAAGTGGACGAGTGGATATAAAGCACAGTGAAAAAGTATTAACCCTATTCCTGATTTATTGTTTCCCTTTTTGCACATTTGCCAGAAATTGCAACATATGCTTCAGACGTGATAAATTTTAATATAAGTTAAAGAAAACCTGAATAAATACGAAATGCAGTTTTTAACTGACGATTCGTTTACTAATGGTAAAAAAAGAAGCTATCCAAACCTACCTGGCCCAATATGAAAAAGTAACTTAACAGCCTGCCAAAGCTCATTGCAAAGCATCTCCATTGGATTTAAGTTCAGACTTTGATTCCACCAAGGAGGTTATGTTATTGACAGCGTTTGCATACTATCTGTTAACACAATAGCACGAAAGGTTTTGAATGAATTCTGACACAACTTTGTAGGGGTGCAGATGTATCCTCATATCTTATGATGATGATTCTTACAATTGCATTGTGTACTGTCAACATGTTTAAGGATTGAAAATAATATGCCACATCTGACCTCTCCTTCAACGTCAGCAGACTGACCAGAAGGACTCATGTTTGCCAAAAAATATTAATTCGTAATTTCACGGGGAGTGGGTGGGGGGCAATTACTTCTTCACAAAGGACCAGCTTTGGAAAGCTTTTCTCCCTTAATACTTTTTTATAGCACTGTATACAGTTAATGACATTGTTAAACCAGCAGTCAATTAAACATATTTATACATATTATCCGGATTTATCACCTACTCTCTATAACCATTTAATGAGCTATAAAACATTCATCTTGCACAAAGAAACAGGTGCCATGCACGCTGAAGTTAGTCAGCATAAACAGCAGTTATAAGGCGTTAAATGCTTTTTTACAGTGACTCCAGGGGATAAATAAGATAAGCTACAACGCCGAAATAAAACATAAAGCTTTCACCGCCACGCTCGTGAGAAGGGGGCGTGTCGATGTTTACATCTGTCAACCAGCTGCGGCGCTAACGACGAAGCCAGATTTAAGTTGATCTGACCGTCAAACAGGTAACTTCTGTACTGTCAGCCGAAGGTTACAGGTTAGAGACGAGTGAACAAGCCTTTAAAAATACACACATCAGAAAACCAGACGGAGAAGGAGGAAAAGCGATTGAATTTAGCCAGGAAGCTAAAGGCAGGTTAGCATCATTAGCGGCTAATGCAACACCCTCTTAGGCTTTGCCAGAAAGCACAGAGAACAACGAAAGAGTGTCCCTTGAGGCCGAAGAGCGCCGTTTTGCGTCAGTATAGCCGTCATTTCCGATAACTCATTCGCTAACCTGCTAGCTAGGCGGTAAATGAGGCAAAAACTCACTTTCGTCCATCAGCTATCCATCCATCAGCGACACAGTTGTGTAAACTTTGGGAACGGCGCTTCCCAGTGACATCACACCCCTTTCGCTAAACGGGCCAATTGCAGCGAGGTTTGAGAGGTGGTGAGAAGCCACTCGGCCAATCCCGTCTCCGAGATGTATATAGCGGTATGTCTTTGGCACAGTTCTTTATATTCACGAGTTACACTCTGTAAACGTCATTTCTGCTCTGTTCTTCTGTTTCACTGTCCCAAACTGAAATATTACTATAAATATGAATTAGGCAGAATGGCTTCTACAGGAGGGGTCCAGGGGGGATATGCCCCACTCCCTACCACAGGGTTTCTGTAGAAGAAGTGGCAGCAGAGAGAGACACTTTCTGAGCCAGCTGGTACAGACCTGAAGTTTGTGGAGGAATCAAGTGAGGGAAGAAATTGTGTTGAGCCTGCCTGAAGGAGGAAAAATGAATAATGCAGGGCACTGTGGAAAACAGAGCCCCCGTCGGTCTGGCAAGTGTCTTGGAACATTCTCCTGATATGTGGAAAAGGACTAGAAGTGCTGCAGCTCACAAGCTGATGGGAACACAAGACGGCAGGTGATTTCTGCCCTCCTTGCCAAGATTAATCAGAACAGCAGGCTGTTGATGGTGAGGCTGAAATTGGCCTCACGTAGCCCTGAATTCCAGCCAGTACAGGCCGGTGGGTATGTCTGTCTGTGAGCTCTGCACAGTCTGAGCTGCTGCTGCAGGAGCCAGGCACGCGTTTTAAAATCTAAATGTCTTAAGGTCAGGCGCTGTATTCAAAGTCGGTTCAAAGGTAGTGAGAGATGCCATTACGCCTCAGCGTTGTTGGCTGAATATCCCCATTCTGTTAATGCCCAGTTTGTTTGTACATCTGTATGCAGAGCAGTAAAAGGCAAGGTGAAGTTATAACCTTGATTATTACGCATAAACATCGTTGGAGAAACAGCACTCTCTGACGGCAGCAACCTCCCCCAGCAGGACTAAACTCTTCATACTACAAAACATAGGAGGAACACGATAAAGGGCCTAAGGTGTTGCGCTGTTAAGGTGCCAGCCTCCCCCAGTCTGATCAAGCATCCAAACAATGTGTCAGAACAAGCCAAATCCATGGAGGTCCCACCCCTGTAGCTCACAGCACCCAAAGGATCTGCCGAATGGGCATCCAGAGAGTTCCCGTGTGCAACCCTGATGGGTAAGAGCTGTTTTGGCAATCAATATTAGGTCAACCTCTACCAGTGATGTTGTAATCCTGCAGTGTTATGCAGGGATAGTTGGGCATAAGTGACAAGCGTGGCAAAAACAAAATAGAATTGCTGCCAAAGCACAGATGTTTTTTCTCACTGAATGACTGCATACAAAAGTGCAGATTTTACAAATGTACGTACTGTATTAGAGAGCTGAACGAGCCACTTAACCATGTCAGTACAGTAACTGCAAGCTTTTTGGATCTGCCTTGTGGAAAACAAGACCTGCCTTCCCTCGTGGCGTTTTGGGCACTACGCACATCGTTTATACTGAATAATTTGAATCCATGCATATTTAACGTAACAGTGCAGACATGTCAGTTTTATCATGTCAGGGTGGAAAGTTGTGTACTGAGAACGAGAGCTGAAGGATCAGTAGCTGCAGAAAATCCTTACTGAGTGGAACATAATTGAGTTTGGTCGTTTGCGTTTGTCCTTCTTCTCCTTCCCCTAATTATCCAGATAATTACTCTTCTAAGTCAAACACCTGGCAAGCACAAGCCCCAACTGCCATTTAATATGTGATAGCTGCTGAAATGTAATCTAGACGTTGATCAGCTTATGAAAGAGTGGATTAGACGTAATGCAATATCCAACCCGGCAGTGATTAGGCTGATGCACACAGTTGCTGCACGGCGTAAACTTACATCAGCGCACGAGCGCACTGGATTTCTTGATGGATTTCTTCTAAATCCAGCTCGTTCTGTAAACTTTGACACGTGTGGCAGGAAGAGGGAGCATTACAGGTGTGAAACTCAGCTGTGGGATTACATGTCTGCATACGAAATGTTCTGTCATAACCTCGAAAAGAATTCACGCAGGGGAGACCGCGCAGCTGTGCATTCGTCATGGCAAACGTGCAATGCAGCGGCAGCCGCACTGATGGAAGCACATGCTATACATTTGTATTTGTTACCATGGCAAATATTATTCCAGAAAGGTCTCTGACATTGGAAAGAAAGTGCAAATGGCTGAACGTGACTTCTGCTGTTCATGCACGGGTAATGTTGAACACAAGTGGAAGAAGAAGGACTAGATGAATGTGTTCGTATATACCAGGAAAGGGTGGAGAGATTTTGATAATTTCTGAAAGGAACATAATCCACCCCCCACTTGCTCTCTCCCTCTCTGCCACCTCCCTCCCTCCCTCTCCCTGTCTTTCTCTCTCCCTGAGTCCCAGCCCCTGAAGGTGTCATAACTGTGCTCTCTCTCTCTGACTCTCTCTCTCTATCACCGCCTTTCAGATCTTTAAAAGCTGGTGCTTTGCTGTGTTTCTCACGATCTCCATTTGTCTCCTCTGGCACTGCAGGGGGACTCTCAGCCGGCAAAGCACCAAGGAGAGCTACTGTGTAGAAACGGGAGGAAGACTGAGGAAAGAGGAGAGAAAAGGACAGAGAGAGAGTGAGAGAGAGAAATATACATCCAGAAATAGCTTCAGCTACGTTTAACTGACAGAGTGACAGTGTGGAGAACCTGAGACCTGGACAGAAAATGCCTATCCTTTCTAACTTAACAGCCGTTGTGTTGTTGCTCGTTGCTCACTGCGGATCATGGACCGGGGCGAACCGCTTGGGCCCCTTCAAGGTCTGTCCTTCTTGCAGGGATCCACTGGGGGCAGGTCGGCCCCCCAGGGACCATAATGCTGCTGGCAGCACGTCAGTGCTGGCCCAAGGAGAGCCCTGTGGTGTGTACACCCTGACCTGTGCCAAGGGGCTCCGCTGTGTTCCCCCACCAAGGGAGCACAGCCCCCTCCAGGCTCTGTTGCAGGGAAGGGGCATTTGCGCCAAGTACAGCAAGACTAGCCCTACCGAGAGGCCCCACCCCACAGGTAAGATACTGTATTTACACATGCACGTGCATGAAATCACATAGGTATGCACCTACAGATGCAAACAGGGGCATATACAGTGTAGCAGCTGCAGATCGGCTTGTTTTAAAGGGGATACATGGTGGCAGCCACCACAGATTACTGTACATACAGTGTGCCTCCCCCTAATACTGCTATACCCTGCATGTGATGCTGTGTCACTTACCAGCAAAAGAAGGGACAATTAGTGTGTGACATTTAAGCCCGGCTGCATTTCGTGCACCACTAATGAATTTGCGGACCTCTGGCATCTGCTCCGCAGCACCTCTGGAGTCACCGTTGAAGGAAATGTCAGTTGCCTTTACAGTGGAAAATCACCACAAACACATTTGAGAATTGCAAACTGCGCCGTGAGTGAGCTTTCGTCAGTTTCGGGGGTTTCTGCGCAGGTGTAAAGGTGAAGCTGTCGATGCATTAAGTGTAGCGGTTAAAATCCATTTCAGTGACAGGGTGCATGACATTGACGTGTCCAACAAGCCGGCCTCTCTGTAGAGAATTTAGAATGAATGTGAAAACTGTCAGTGTCACCTACATCCTGATCAAGCTGCTTTTTATTGCGGTGAACTCCATCTACTGTTCAAAGTGAGATACTGCGATTAACCATCTGAAAAGGAGATATACTGATGGAAATGAGGTCTCTCATTAAATGGCTAGCCACACATAGATGTCCTCTTAGTGAAGGTTTAGTAACGTATGATGCTAATAGAAGCAAAGCTATACAACAAAGTGTGAGTGTATTATCTTAAGCATATATTGTATAATCTGACAGTGGGTGCTCTTGATGCTTTAATGTTCTCATGCCGGCATTTCATTTCCTCTCAGGTCCACATCCTTCACACAGCGGTGACATTGAAAAAGTAAGTTCATCCTCTTATTATACAGTCTTCAATGAGAAAAGCTAATGCATCCCCACCTGAACGATTAAACATCTGACATTTGTAACCCTGTATGTGATCTAAATGGCTGTGTGTTGAGCTGCATCCACACAGTTCTTGCCGTTTGGGGTGTTGCAGTGGCATGTACACACACACACACGCTGCTCTGAAGCCATGCATTCTGGTGCATGATGTGTGTGCTGCTATGCGGCAGAACTAATTGAGCATGATGGGAATCAGGAAAGTTTCAAGCCGGCCGCTGCCGCTACGGATTTTTCACTTGCTGAGCCGGTTTCGTGTGCGGCATTTGAGCCAATATGGATGCTATAAGTAGAATACAATAGTCACCTAAATGGTCATGATGGCATAGTTCAATTCCTCAAAGTCGCACAAAAACGCAGAGTCACTTCAAACCAGTCAGTGACCTGAAAAGCAAAAGCCTTGTGTAACAATATGGTTATATAATGATATGCAATATGTGACATCTGATCTATATATATAAATGTACATTTACTCTGCTTCTGGCTGTGATGCTGCATCACTGTAGCTAATCCGTGGTGATTCACATCACATGTGTTCTGCAAAGAGGATTTCTGCCAACACAATCACCTGGGGGGGATAGCAGCTTGCCACTGCCACTTTTCATATGGAGGCAGGTTCTCTCCGCTCGCCTCTGGCGGTGTTTGAAGTCACACTCTGCGTTGCTGTTTTCAGGCGCCCTGTCGCAAGCTGCTCAATAGTGTCCTGAGGGGTCTCGAGCTGACAATCTTCCAGTCTGACCGCGACATCTATATACCCAACTGTGACACTCGTGGCTTCTACAGGAAAAAGCAGGTGGAGTATTATCAGTCGGATCATCGTGAGGCATGAAAGTGGAACTTTGTTGTGCTCATGTGACGGAAAAATGTGTCACTGCTGCACTGACTTGGTGTTACTGTACATGTGTCAGAGCTGCACTCCACTGCAGCTTTCTGTTTGGTGCATCCAGAGATTAGTCTGTGACCACAGGGGCTGAGAATAACTGACACCTCTCTCTGAGCCTCTCAGCTGTGGGCTCAAAGAATCACTACTGCGCTATGATGACATATCATTTTCTCTCTCTGCCTCTCTCACCACCTTTCCTACCCTCTATCTCTGCCCTCTTTCCCTTTCAAAATCTCCCTCTTTCCTTTAATTTCACACAGTGCCGCTCTTCCAAGGGCATGCAGCGTGGCCACTGCTGGTGTGTAGACGAGCTCGGCACGCCCGTGCCTTCACGTGCCAGCGAAGATGGTACCATACCATGCGATGGCGAGTGAGGGACGTGTCTGTCTGATTGCTCTCAGCCTGGAGGAGGTGGAGAAGGAGGAGGAGGTGGTGGAGGAGCAGGAGCACGGGGAGAGGGGGTGGCTTTAGCTTGTGCTAGACACTGCCTGGACAGGAGGTAGCAGGGATAAACCACTTCCTATGGAAAATACACACCAGTTATTGTCCTCTCTATAAGCAAGACACACACTCAGACTCACAGTCCAGCAGTAGCAACAGTAACATCTGCCTGAATGTTCAACAGTTGCAGCAATGTCCTCTGCGTCGTGTGGTTGGCATGCTGCATGTTCACATTAATGCTCCGCAAACTGCCTCAGCGATCCAAGCGGTATTATTCCGAATGATCTCTATATTCCCTGGCTCTTGTCCCGGCTTTCTGGTAGATTTTTATTTTTCCCTTTTCACTTTAGGATAGCTGACACTGCCTGTGTTCGTTCTGATCTCAGTGGGCTGAAATACTGTTACGCAGGTGATGTGACACAATCGTCACCGTCCTCTCTCCCTCTCTCCAAAGATACACTGATATCAACATACTTATAATTGACAGGATATTTCTTTTCTATTAATTTATTTTTGAGTATTTCCATCAAGTACTGCTTGAATTTCACAGTATCTTATATATATGTCAAGTCAGAGGGGAAAAAAAAAGTCATGCGAATATGATCCCGGAAGCTTCTGTTCACTTTCTTTGGCGTTCTGACTGCTTATTGGTTGATTGTTTGTACATATGTTAGATTTTTGTGGTCGACTGTGTGTTCTGAAGTGGCAGACAAAATGCTTACGGCTGTTACCCTTTTCAAAAAGTTGTAAGGCATATTTTTATACACGTCAATATAATATTTTATATATGAATTGTTGGTTTATTTAATGAACTACAGTACAATGCCATGTATTTTTATATTGTCAGCAGTTTCTTATTTAAAGACAGAGATTATTTTATTTCATGTTAGGGGAAGTGTTGTGCTTTTAGAGGCACTTTTATGGCAAAACTCATCACATTCATCGGAGCTCTATTCAACTGCTGTACATCTTCTGGTTACATCTCATGTTTTTAATTTTTCCTTTTTGTTTATTTATGCTTTGTTCATTTGAGAATTTAAGAATGTCCATGTTACTATTGTGTTTTATTTTGGCACATCCTACAGCATAGGAAAAAAAAAAAAAAGATCAAATTTGTTATTGTTATAGTATATCTTTCCCGAGTCCTTGCAAAAGTCATGAAATTGTGTGCTATTACGGTGTGATTAGAATTTATCTATTTCTGACCAATCTTGTTGTGCCAATGTGTGTGCCGTGATGAAAGGTCCGTGCACAGAGGACCTGTAAGATTTGCAAATATGAAAATAAAACATGATGATAATAAAAATAGAGAAGAATAAAACATATATTAATATAACATCTGGTGCTGAGTGTGCTTCTTTTGTGAAATGTGTCATTTGAGAGGAATTTTAATGCTTGTGATGCAGCTGTTTTCCCTGAATTAGGCCTAATTAGCAGTAAAGACATGTTTAGTGCATTAGGATGCTAAAATTTATTAATTAGTGATATCTGCAGCTGTCACTGCCATGACTTCATTAGATATGCGTGTTCAACTGCTTATTAACGGAAATTTCTGATCAGCCAATCACGTGGTTTGAGTATTTCAGAAGCTGCTCTCTGGATTCTTCAGACTGCTTCGAGCTGAGAGGAAGGCAACAGTAGCTCAAATAACCGCTCATTACAATCAATCTGCACAACAAAGGCACACCACGGTGAATCCTGATGGGCCAAAGCAGCGAAAAACCCTCCTGGATACCAGAACTGTTGGCCAAGAACTGAAGATTGAGGCTTCAATTCAGAAAGGTTCATATGCATCATGAAACATGGATCCATCCTGCTTTATCTCAGTGGTTCAGGCTGCTGGGGGTGATGTGATGGTTTGGGAAATATTTTCTTGCCACACTTTGGGCCCTTTGGTACCAGCTGAGCATCATTTAAATGCTGCAGTGTGTGTGTGTGAGTATTGTTGCTGAGCATATCCATCCCTTTATGACCACAGTTGTTTCCAGCAGCTCAAATCAACCCAAACTGGTTTCTTGAACGTAACCGCGAGCTCTCTGTACTCAAACGGCCTCCACATTCATCAGGTCTCAGTCCAGTAGGGCATCATGGCCGACAAATCTGCGACAATTGTGCGACATGTCATGTCAGTGTGTACCAAAGGTTTTTAATTTTAGCCATGTAGAATTCAGCTGGGATAGACTCCAGCCTAACCCACCCAAGAAATCTACCTGTTGTGTTTTAATTGTGTCTCAACCTAGAATTGTTGGAGACATTTCACTCAAAACCACAAATGCTTTGATGAATGGGTGGACTGAATGAACTTGAATAACAGTGCCAGTGAGAATACCCTGCTTTACCCTCCACTCTGACTCTAATAATGACAACAATTTACAAAAAGAACACCATGTTTCCTTCAGCGTGACCTGGAACTGCAGACGGAGCCCTTAAAGTTTTTACTGAGGCCGCAGAACAAAGGAGCTGATGACTCATTAAACCCAGGAGGGTTTTTGCAGCCACACAAGTCACCCTGTGCTGAATATTAAAAAGAATGCAGGTATAAGGCACTTGAGTTGTACTGGCTTCACTATCAGACCTGGAAGTTACTTCCATCTTTTATATACAGTCTACGAGCAAAACATGACATCCACTAATTAACTGTGGCATTGCTAAAAAATACAATCTAATACTATAAGACATATGGATCCAAAAATCCTGAAACCATTAGAGAAGATACCATTTAATGCTGTACAAGCTTCTATTCATATCATTTTAATATTATAGAGTTACAACTCCCAGTGGATCTCTGCAGAAAAGGCTCTTGAAGGGGTCCAAGCAGCCTAAATGATCTCTTTTGAAAATTAAAACTCAATTTTCACTTCAGCATTTTCAGAAAAACTCATGAGAAGTTTAAATAAAGCAGGTGCTTCATGGCCATGAATTCTTATGCCAGAATGGGAACAATAAAGTGAAATAAATCATCATTTGATTTCATAAAGGTATGACTGACAAAAACACCAAAGTCTCATTTTTTTGGGGGGTAATTCATTCACAATTCATTCTGAACTTTCTCATTTTTCTGATCATGAGGGTTTCTCTGAATCATTACCTGCATGCGAGCCTGGTGCTGCTTAGTTCTTGGATTTAAGGCTTTGTGCTTACATCCATTTTCCGAGAATCCCCTCTGCAGTCACACCAACCAGCCACCAGCAGCGAAACAGAAATCACACATTAGAGCACATTAGAGTCATGCTGCTTTTAAGCCATTAGTAGGCACATAAAGGATAATTTTCTTCTGCTTCTCCACTCAGGGACCAGATACATGCCTGTTTCCAAGGTAACGGCATAGAATATCCAATCTTTATAAATACATAATATGAATTGAAGGTCTTGGAGAAAATGACGGAGCAAACGCGATCCTTTGTAGAAATTTTATAAATGTGTGCATGTGAATCAAAACTCAACTCAGTTCTCTGGTTCTGAATTGAATTAAATCATAAATTTATGCTGAAGTTGCTGGAAACTGTTAATTATTTTAATGTTTGTGTGACAGATAGCTCATTTGGCCTTAAGTAAAGTGCTCCATTCGTGGATTTTAGTGATGCAATCAGGGCTAGGTCAGCTTTTGGTCATTTTTGTGACATTTGTGTCACAGATGCCAGTTTGGAGTTTGACTGACATGGATGCTTTATCAGGCAGGAGTTGTCCAGTTGTTGAATAGAAAATAGGATCCAGTAGTCCAGGATTTCAGCCCATATTCGAGAGAGTCTCCTGCACAGATTTGGTCGCACGGGTCCAGCAGCTTTGTGGAACTACAATATCAATTTTTCTGCAGTGTCCCTTCAAAGACCAGCGAAAAGCAAAGCAGTTGTTTCTGGGAGACGTCTCACTGACCTCCATAGGCAGTAACTTACTGCCCCCTAGAGGTGAAGTATTTATGTAATAAATGGAGACTAAAGGTGGTATAAAAGCAACTTTTTGCACTTTATGCATAAACTAGGGTAAGGAACACATTTTATACAGCAGTCCCACTGCCAATTTATATAAATGCAATTTTTGCCAGGGGCCCATGACCCCCATTACACACCGATCAGTCACAACAGTAGAAAACATTTGCCTAATACCAAGTAGGTCTGTCTTATGCTCAATCAGATCAGGATCTGGGTAGTTTGGAGGCCAGAGCACATATTTATACCAAAAATAAACAGCATTAGCTGGCATTAGCATGGTAGAATCAGTGGAAAGAAATTGTCTACTGACTGGCAGAAGCAGTCCATGTTCAGTCTAAAAAATCAAGAGCTGAAGACTGCAATGCATCTGGATAAAGCCCTTAAGATAAAACATCTTGTGCAGCATTTTGAGAGTCTGAACAAACATTTATAAGTGGCAAATTACACCAACGTCCTCTAGCAACAATATATAATGATCAGTTACCTTGTTTTTGAAAAGTAAAATTATGCCAGTGAAACTGTTATATCTGTCCACTTTCCTTTTGTTATTAACTAAAAAAAAAGAAAGAAAAGAAGATGATGTGTTTTCTGTTAGAAACAAAGTGCCTCACTATGCAATTTAAAACGGCTTCACTGCTAAGTTATGTGCAGACATAACACAGTTTCATGCCCTGAACCCTTTTTATGCTTAAATAGGTCAGTGTAACATCCCTCTGAAAATGGTCAGGTACAAAGACAGGTCTGAAAATAAATGTAAAGCAGCCACTGTCCAAAGAGGGAGGCCTTCAGAAAGCCTGGAGAACTACTGCTCAAGACCACTTTAAAGTGACAAGAAAATCTGGCTCCTTGGAAACAAAATATAAAGAACTGAGGGGCAGCTCAAGACTTTTGCACAGTGGTCTATCTGTGTTTATATCTGCTGCATGAGAAGAATATTTCCCTCTTTTAGCTCCGTGACAAAGATTACTAACGCACCAAAATGCATAGAGCGCATCATTTCTTACAGAACTTGTAACTACTTGACTGGAAAGCTGATCATAAACTGACCACGTGGTCTATAATAACACAGGTGGGCTCGAGGGGGCGGTGGTGGACCGTCTGTTAGTGATTACTGGGAACCGTAAAGTCACGCTTGGGTGAAGTTAGTAATGATTCATCTCCACGGCTTAAACGTTAAGTGGTGCTCTGGGAAACCAGCGTCAGTTTAGCACCACCTGAGCGGGGCTCGTGAACGTTGGTTATCGCGAGCCGGGCAGGAGCCGCGCGCGGAGCGTTAGCCGCTTTAGCTGGAGAGCTCCGGGTGACGGCAGAAAGAGGCGTCACTGCCCGCACCAGCACCACTCTGAGCAGGGTACGAGGGGTAGACGGTCTGCGGCCATGGCTGCCCTCGGTAACACGGGGGCCACCTCCAGTCCTATGGTGATCCTGGCGCCCAAGACGAAGACGAAGAAGAAGCACTTCGTGCAGCAGAAGGTGAAGGTGTTTCGGGCTAGCGACCCCGTGTTGAGCGTCTTCATGTGGGGCGTCAATCACTCGGTGAGTCGGTGGAAGCTAACGTACAGCTAAATGCTAATACCACAGCTAGCGCAGTGTTAGCAAGGCAGCTAGCCAGTGAACAGGTAACATCCCCGCAGGTGAGGGTGTTACCGAAATCCGTCAGATTCCGTGATAGTGCGTCGATCACCTGTAGAAAAACACAATGTTTGCTGAGCTGCACAAACACAGGGCCGTTTGTTTCTGCGGCACACCGGGCCGACGGCTCTTTAAACGCCTTACAGTTAGTTTATAAAGCAGTTAATATGATTCGTAGCCTGCTGACATTTCTGTAGGATTAAATTTGTTCACATAAAATATGTGGGAGGAAAATTCCCAGCACATTTTATTTATTTAATTCAAATATTCTCAACTATAATTACTTGAGAGAGTCAAAACGTCGTAATTTCAACACATCAGATGACTGAGTGATGTAAACAAACGTAAAAAAACTGTTAATAATATAGGAGCATCCAGACAGCACACATCGAGCTATAGCAAGATGAAATCCACTGAAGCCCTCTACTTTAAATGTGTGGCATAGGGGGCATTTGTCACTTTGGGTGGGGGAGCAGGGTGACACACTCTCTTAACCTGTCTCAAAATACTTGGAAACAAATACAAAAATCATATCTTTCTGGAGTCATAAAAGGCTTCACACAACTTTCCATTATCCTTGCTGCACTGATTGACCAGTTCCTCTAAAAATAAACCTGCAGAGGGATAAATTCATGGCAGGAATCATTTTTAAGAATTAAAACCTGTTACTTGAAGGTTAAACTAGCTGAACCCTGCAGCAACCCTGCACACAGCTGTCAAACAGTGACCACATCTGAACATTAACAGCCATTAAAGTACAGCTAAATTACTGCGCACTCGTTACAGGTTAAAAGTCTTTATATTCTTATTATTCTTGCTTTATTATTCAGTGAGCGTGATGGACCGCTGAGGATTTTCGCCATCGCCGTCTTGGTGTTTTTGAATTTGACAAGCAATTGGTGGATGTGATGAAATTTAAAAATGCTGTCAATCACGGGTTGTTGGGCATTGAGCCTCCTATCTGTGTCTAATAATGGGAACCTGAAACTAGTGATTGAGCCAATAAAGTCATCACGAAAGTGTTTGCTGAGCTCAAACAGCGAGGGAGCAGAGCCATTTTCCTGTAAGCTTTTATACAACCAGACTATAGAGTCACACTCAAGGGTCATTTTTCAGAAATGAAAGCTCTGCCCATCTTTGGTGGTTTCAACTAACCATTTTTGCCTGAAAGAAATGTTTTTAAGAGTATTGAAATAATTTTAAACCAAACTTTCAGTGTTGCCTTATTTTAAGAGCTGAGACTTCTTTAAACCTCTCTGATCGCCTGTCTCGTCCTCTCGTTATTTGCTTTTTAAGCACTTTTAATCACTTTCTTTTTGGACGTCTTAATAAAGTTTAGAATTTTCTGTGAAGCCCGTTGTAACTTTAAGATCCGTTGTCTCTTATTGCTTGTAAGGACGACTCGATATTCATCAGCTGTGGGTTTATTTCAGACACTAATGAATGCTGTTTAATGATTGCCTCTTCTTTCTGCAGATTAATGATCTCAACCAGGTGCCTGTTCCTGTCATGCTGCTGCCCGATGACTTCAAAGCCAACACTAAGATCAAAGTCAACAACCACCTCTTCAACAAGTAAGACACACAAATGAGCCCATTTTTATGTAGCGCTCAATAAACTAGTCATGTGAAAATTTTAACTTAGCGACCAGGTGAAACTGGAAACAAGCGTTACATCAGGATGTGAGTCGATAATACTCGATGTTTGTGTTGGACTGCAGAGCTGGACGCATGTTTTGGAGCTTAGATTTAGTGAGAAATATTTGATCTGTTTGTCTTGGAGTGAATTTAAAGTCTCCCAACTTGCCTCCCTTCACAGAGAAAACCTCCCAGGACATTTCAAGTTCAAAGAGTACTGCCCTCAGGTCTTCCGAAATCTGAGGGAACGGTTTGGCATCGAGGATCTAGACTATCAGGTGTGTGACGTTGTGCTGTTGGCTGGCAATTACCAATGGGCCATTCAAAACAAGTGCAAAGTGTAGTTTGCCTGGCACAAGTGCATTCGGGGTGGTCACGTGCTAACCTGTGCGATGTCCCCAGGTGTCGCTGACCCGCAGCCCCCCTTTCAGCGTTGATGATCAGGGAGAAGGTCTGCTCCTCAACTCTTACGACCGGACGCTGGTGGTTAAGCAGATCTCCAGTGAAGATGTTGCAGACATGCACAACATCCTGTCCGAGTATCACCAGGTATGGTTAAACAACATGAGCGCACATGCAGTTGCTTTCATTCTAGAGCTAGGCTTGTGGCATGTCTGGGGAAACTGAATATACATGAACCTGCTGTCCTGGTGATTTTTTTAAAATATACATTATTACAAATGGATTGTGCATATAAAGTCTGAGCCCTGTGCTGCTTAACTTTTCTAAGTTCCCTGTTTGTTGGGAACTTGTCATGTAACTAAACTCTGTTTGAAACGTAGCTCGATGTTGCCAGATTTCATTAGTTTCTGTAAATGCAAGTTAGTCTGATGTAATTAGCCTTTCCTGGGCTGAATGCCTCTTCAGATCTTATTAAGACAAACACTAATGCAACATTGAGTGTTAGATGAGTCCAAATTCCTTCAGCTACGATCGAGCTGTTTTCACAGATGTTATCAGGCGTAACATCCAGGCAGCCATGAAAAACAGGATTTTCTAGATCGTCCATCTATTTTCTTCCGCTTAACCGGGGCTGGGTCGCAGCGCAGCAGCCCAAGCAGGGAAACCCAGACCTCCCTCTGCCCAGCCACCTCCTTCAGATTGTCTGGGGAAACAGAGGTGTTCCCAGGCCAGCTGAGAGATGGTGTCCCAGTGTGTCCCGGGTCTGCTCCTCCTGGTAGGACATGCCTGGAATACCTCACCCAAGAGATGTTCAGGAGACATCCCAACTGACTCCCTTTGATGTGGAGGAATAGCGGCTCTCCTCTGAGCCCCTCTCGAATGAGTGCTCTCTTCAAGCCATCTCTAAGGAAGAGGTCAGGCAGCCTTGGGTGGAAGTTGGTTTCCCACGCTTGTATCCGTGATCATGTTCTTTGGTTCACCGCCCAAACCTCGTGACCATAGCTGAGGGTAGGGACATAGAGCTCGGCAGCTTCTCTTTTATGATCCACTCTCTCTACCACGACGGACCGGTGCAGCATCCGCATCACTTTAACTCCTTTCTCCTCACCCATCAGCAAGACCATGAGATACTTGAATTCCTCCACTTGGGGCAGCAGTTCGTACCTGGACTGGAGTGGGCACTCAACCCATTTCCAGCTTGTTATAGAAAAAGTAGTGTTCCTAAAAATAGAGAAGCACCCATTGATCAGTGACCAGGATTGGATGCTTTGAGCTGATCGGCAGCTGCTCTGGTTCAGATGAATCAGCTTGTCAGTAGCCTGAGCTGCAGCGCACGTGTACATCTCCAAGATGAACGTGATTGGTAGAAATATGTTCTGTAAATGCTTGAAGCAGTATAGATACGATATATTGATTCAACTCGTATGAATTCAGTTCTTGTATCCGTCTTCCTCATAACGGTAATGCTGTAGCCATTAATACACCTCTATCCTTTTATCGATCTCTGCATAACCTCAGTCTGTTCAGAAGGCTTCTCTTCTGCATTGCAGTCATTTCAGTAAAAGTAACTGTTGTTAAACTGTTAAACGACACTAGTTTAGTTAGTTAAGCTGATGCAAATTCATCCTAATAAAAAGGCAAATGGACCAATTTCTAGACCGACTTTATTCTTGTTTTCTTTTTTGGAATTCATTCCATCCATCCATCCATCCATCCATCCATCCATCCATCCATCCATCCATCCATCCATCCATCCATCCATCCATCCATCCATCCATCCATCCATCCATCCATCCATCCATCCATCCTTTTTCCTACTTA
>VOQJ01038647.1:9537-24581 GCA_015052665.1 Apistogramma diplotaenia | reverse complement strand
GGCCCGGCAAGATTTCTGCCGGCTTAAGTTGGTGACGGAGAGCAATGGTGATGGGCGGGTTCTCTGCCATCACTTTGACATTTACATTACTGTAAATGTAACAGCGCAGCTCTTTAATCAGCTCTTTAATCATTCTCATAACTTCTTTGTGCAGCACTTTGGTTTGGCAGCACCTTCAAACCTCCAACGTGGCAAACTCACTGAGCACTTTATTAGGAGCTCGTGTACTCAGTCATGATTTTCATGGTGGGGTTGGGGCTGGTAGGTATTTTGTATCCTGCTGTTTGAATGAAGTCAGTGTGGAATATGCAGGCTAAATGCAGAAAAACAGTGAATGTGACCTTGAATTTGACACTACAGTTATCCAGTCATGGGGGTGCGGTGCAGTATATAAAAGTCATGCAGATAGAGATGATTTCTCTCTGCAGCTGCGCCGAGTCATCAAAGGAAAGGCTTTATTAGATGCCCTCATCAAGCAACTAAGGATTTCCTGTGTGGTGATGAAGATGCTTTATGTAGTGAACAATGTTTTCAGGTTTCATTGGAGCTCCTGGCTGAATGTGCAGCACCGTAAGATGAGGATCTTTTTTTCCTGTGGTCCCTGAAGAGTTCCGGCACCGCCAGGCGCCCAGAGGATGGCACAGAAAAGGTCCTGTTCTGAGAACAGTGTTAGGACACGATGGCTTTTTAACTTTGTCCGTCAGTCTTAACGGGACACCGAATGAGGCCAGTCAGAGGGGAGTGTCTATTTTAACTGACTGCCACAGCGAGTGCTGAGCACAGCTTAAAGCCTGGCCCTGATGCACGCGGTAATTGGCCCACAATCAAAGCGACCGTTAAAATGTGAAGGTAGGAGTTGGGTTTGTTGATCAGCTGTTGATTTATTGAAGTTGGATTCTCGGTGTTGTGATTCTGATTCTCGAGTCACAGCTGTTGATTCAGCAAAAACGATGTGCGCCGTCATCGTAGGCGCCCGCCTCCGCCCGCTGACGTGCACACGAAACTCCACACCTCACTAAACATTTTAAAACCACAGTTGGTGCATTTTTCTCTGGAAAGCTGTTGCACGCAGCTGCAGAGCTTTTGAAATGAGTTGTTCAGCTGAAAGCAAAATTAGCAGCGAGCGGTATCAATAAAAGCTTAGTTTCAGTGTCGTCAGGCTTTGCTGCTTCTGTTGAATCGGGACGTTGTCTCGCTGCTGGATGGACTCTTTTCTCCGCCGTCTCAGGCTGCGACTGTGCTGCTGTGCAGAACGAGAAGCAGAGTTTGCACAGCAGTCTCTCTATGAGGGTTTTATCTTTCTGGTCTCTACAAAACTACAAAGCCATGAAATTTCACGCGTGTTCTTTACTCTTCAAAAGACGTGCAACACGATATCCGTCCGTTTGCAGAAAGTCTGATTAAGGGTTTTCTGTTTCAGAAGGAGCCTGTAAAATCATCCAGACTCCAGGCTTTTATTTTCTGTTTTCATGGGTGGCGGGAGGAGATCTCCAACCGTGATGGGTCTCTAATGGCTGTGGTTCTCTTTGGCTTTGCGTGTTTCTCCTGTTTACACGGCAACATCTAATCTCACAGTGCCAGACACACTTTATCAGTGTGACACCTGCTGAGTTTGTACTGGTGAGGAGTGTGAGGAGTGTGCGGCATTACGTTGGGATATTTTATCAGCCAAGCCTAGATGATACTCAAGAATATTATTGGCAGTTTGCCTGAGGATGCAAACAGTGTTTTGTTGCTGTAGTAGCTCCTTGTATTGCTAATCTGTGAAGGTAAAGCAAAGATAAAAATAGTTGGAGTTGCATAATCTGGTTAAGCTGACTTAATTATTTTTTTAAAATTCATTGACAGTTCAAATATTTGAAAAACAAAAGCACCCAGATGGTCGACTTCAAAGCTATAATGGCCTTAAATTGATGTAACGAGAGCAGAAGTGACAGACTTTGCAGGCGATTCCACACCGAAGGAGCTGCAGGTTTAAGCAGCTTTGATCCACGTTCACACAGGCTGAGCAGACAGGAGGAAGAAGTCCTGAAGATGATGGCGTTCCACACATTCCTGATGGATCAGTCAGAAAGAGGGGCGCAGATAAAGAATGAGAATAACCTCATGTTTGAATCTGTGGAAGAACAAAGCTGAGTGTTCAACATACAACAGTGTGTCACGGCTTTAAGGTTTTATAATGAATCTCATTTCTCCAGTGGAAACAAGTGGAAACAACAACACTCCACTTTCTAAAGGAAGGCGGGGCTTTAATGTAGAGTAAAAACACAGTTTTAGCTCCAGTTTTTGTTTATCGTGTTTGTGAATTTATTCCTGGTGTTGGCCTCGAGCCTCTTTCTGTACCTGCCATGCAAATTCACAGTCACTTCCTCTTTTCAGCACATAGTGAAGTGTCACGGCAACACGCTGCTGCCGCAGTTCCTGGGCATGTATCGCGTCACCGTGGACAGCGAGGAGACCTACCTGATCGTCATGAGGAACATGTTCAGCCACAGGCTGGTGGTGCACAGGAAGTATGACCTGAAGGTGAGGCGATTGGCAGTCTGATCTGTTTAATCAGTGCTTCTCATCGCAAAGCAACGAGGAAGCCATACCGGTTTCCACAGGCAGAGATTCTGGAAGTCAATTTTACGATGTTTTTGTTCCTCAAATGTGTAAAACTGCTTTTTTTTTCCTGTGCTGGACATTTGATTGTTTATCAGTGGTAATATTACGTGCCGTTTCTCCTTGTAGGGCTCTCTGGTGGATCGGGAAGCGAGTGACAAAGAGAGGGTAAAAGAAACCACTTCGCTTCTCCTCTTTTTCTTATCATTATGTTGCTTTTTGTCTTGCATCTAAACCCAGGGCTCCTGCTAAAGATGTGCATATTTATTTTTTATCCTTTAGGTAAAAGAGCTTCCTACTTTCAAAGACATGGACTTCAGGAACAACATGCAGAAGGTGTACGTGACGGAGGAGGAGAAGGAGAAGTTCATGGAGAAGCTGAACAAAGATGTGGAGGTGAGCAGCCGTCCTGTTGTTTCTGTCCTCTGCCACACAGCGGCAGCATCAGCACGCCGAGGTCGCCTCTGATGCTGTTTAGGAAGCAGGATAACAAACGTTATTAAGGCTCTCCTCCCCGTGCTCAGTTCCTCGTGAGGCTGAAGATCATGGACTACAGCCTGCTGCTCGGCATCCACGACGTAGGCCGAGCCGAACGAGAGGAGGAGGAGTGTGAGGAGGAGGTCAAGGAGGAAGAACCGGAGGCGGAGAACGGCCTGGCACCGGGTCCCACGGTGGGCTCTTACGGCAACTCTCCGGAGGGGATCGCTGGTTACATGTCCTCCATCAAACCTCTGGGGCCCGGGGAGTTCGACTCCTACGTGGACGTGTACGCGATCAGAAGCTGTCCAGGTGAATATATTGTGTGTGTGTGTGTGTGTGTGTGTGTGGTGGTGGGGACTTAGCTGAACACACTGATCCGACCAGTGGATTGTTCTTTTTTTTTATTTAACCAACACACGGTTTGTTTGCCTGTATTTTGAGTCATTCCATTGTAAATCAGTGAGTTCCTCTGAACTGAGTGCCTCACAGTCAGCTGATTGTTTTTGCCTTCATACTATAAATGGTTTATGGCCCTAAAGCACATGGGGTGGGTCCCAATTTGGCACTCGGGTAGGAGACAGTTGAGGAAAACACAGGTTAAATAGCAATGCTGCACCAGTTTCATAGAGGAACAGATCCAAGCATTGGCACCTTGGATTTATTTCCAATTTGAATGCTTTTTGCACTGAATAAACCTCTTACATATGACTGGGATGTAATACTATAAATGTAAAGGTGCAGTTTTCAGTATCTGAACAGGGAGCTTTTGGGTTGGTGGTTATTAAACGACAGCTTCTGTCGCTACAAGCCTGGTAAAATCACCTGGATTGTTGTGCCTTTTAATCTCAGGAGCCCCTCAGAGGGAGGTCTACTTCATGGGCCTGATCGACGTGCTCACGCAGTACGACACCAAGAAGAAAGCTGCTCACGCAGCAAAAACTGTCAAACACGGGGTGAGTTCAGAACGGAGGCGGAGGGCTGCTGTCGGCTGCTCACAACACTCAGCCGTACCTGCGTGAAGGTCGAGACCTTGATGTTTGCTCCCATATCAGGTCGTGAAATGTACAAATGAAGCTTTTTTTTTTCTCTCCCTCTTTTGCTGTTGCAGGCTGGAGCTGAAATCTCCACAGTCCACCCCGAGCAGTACGCCAAAAGGTTTCGAGATTTCATGTCAAACATATTCGCGTAACACGGCCACAAGTCAGTCCAACTAAGAGCTAAGTCTTCTAGACCAGAACTAGCATGCACACAGATCATCCTTTAGATTTGATGATCTGAGGCGAGTCTCAAGTTGTAGCAATATAATATACTACTTCTGATGCATATATTTATTTTTAAGATTTAAGTTGTATTTCTGTACCTGTTGAACACTTAATGAAATAGCTCTGGAGCAGCAGGGCGCCTGCTCTTGATCAGTGTTGAAAGTGTTAAACTAACGTCTGTGTTAGATCAGATATCATCGTGTCTTTTTCCTCCACTTTAGTCTGTTATTCCAGCTGTGAACGTAACTTGGATTGTTTCAAACGTAGCTTTTTTGCAGAGGATTGGGTGAGAACGCTACTTTCATGTGTGAACTAAACGAGATGCTGGCTTAAAGCCTAGAAAACAGGCAGGAAGTAGAGAGGAATGGCTTGTGAAGCTCTTTCCCAAGGTGACAAAAATCGATTTACATGCACCGATAAAACTCCACAGACAAACCTCGACTTTAACAAACTGCAGTTGGCTGATATATTCACAGACTAGAGGTTTGTGTGTAAAACTCAGCCGCCATTCAAACGGGATCTAAACTCTCCGTCAGTGTCGGAGTGTCCCGGCTCCGGCTCATCCCAACAAAAGCCGGCGAGGGACATTTCAAGCAAAAATACTGTTCAGTTTTCACTGGGAACTTCCTGGTTGCCCTCCACCCAACACCCAACCTTCTGGCCTTCACTCAGTTCATATCTTTGTGCCACCAAGAAACTGGAAAAAATAGTTCGAGACCAAATAAACTTCAGGTTTTTAAATATTCCTAATCATGCACATAATTTTCATTCTCATCAAAGCCTTCAGTGACCCTGTGGCTCTGCTGAAGGAGGCACTTTTTGTCTTTTATTGAACAAAAATACACAAAACAAACAGGTTATTAAACAACAGCACATCAAGGCAATAATAAGATATGAAGTCTGAAGAGTCCATTGTGAGAAAATCACAGTTTAAGCAACAAGACATACATGTTTTAAGGAAAGGCAGCAAAATAATATAAAATAAAGGAAACCCGCATACGAAACTAATTAAACGACTAAATTAAAAAGATTTTTTAAGAATCAGTCAGAAGTTTCAGGAAAAGATTCTTCTGGGATCTTTGGTTATTTAACAGTTTGTTAATGTGGGCATCGTTCGTTCTCAAAGCAAAGTCCGAACGTTTGACCCTCAACGCTTCGACGGGCTGCTTCGAGTCGACTCAAACCAGCCGCGGCGGTTTTAAGGGCGTAAAGACGTTTATCTCGCACCAACACTGACGTCGAGCAGCCTGGAGAAACACTGAGCAGCAACTGAAGGCGACTAAATGTTTGGATCTCCTCGTCCTGCCGTGGGAGCGTAATCTTAAGATGATGATCAGGAAAACGAGTCTGAAATTCGACATGAGCTTTAGAGCTGCCAGCACGCAGATGTTCTCGTTCTCCCCAGAACGTGTTCCCCGAACCCTGAGCTCTTTAACAGAGATTGGTATTAAAAGCAGTAGTTTAGATTCTGCACTTGTAGAATATTATTTATGTATAGAAAGCAGCCATTTTGATTTATAGTGCCAAAAGTGTGGGATCAAAGCTTCATAAGAAGCGAGATTTGCACTTAGAATGAGTCTTTTGCTGCAGAGCAGATAAACGCAGTGGATCAAACACAGATTTCCACAAAAACCTCGATTAGTTCTAATAAAAATGTCACGGTTAAATGACCAAAAAAAGACCGAATAGAAAACATATCAGGTCGTTTATCCTGTAACCATCTCAGTTTGAAGGTGATTTATGAAGGTGCACATATTGAAGGGTCAGTTCTGCTTTTAGAAACATATCAAACAAAATGTAAACTAAAGAGCTCCTGAGAGCGAGCCCATCCATCCGCTCCTCGTGTAGTGTCTTTAAGAGGTGACCCATTGTGGTAGGATGTAGAGGAAAAAGAAGCAGCAGGATTATGAAGTATTGTGTGTGTCTGTGTGTGTAATGTAATGATATTTGAGATTTAGTGATAACCAGGGTACTGTGCGAAACATTCTCATAAACACTACGTTTGAGTGGCTCAGCCGATCGGATAATAAACAGCGTTCCCGAGCACTGATGCTCTCTGTATGATGCCTCGTCTACTCCATGATTGCACATGTATTTTTACAAATCAGCTTTTGGACCAAAATATATTTTACCAAGAATTTCTGAGAAGTGTTTGACTCCTCATTCCTGTGGGTGGGTGTGGGAGAGGTGGGGGCTTATGCTCTTTCTGTGTCTCACTTTCCTGCTTATGTTTTTTCTTTTTTGTAAAGTTGTCTTAATTAAAGGTGGAACAATTTTACTTTTTAATTTTTATCATTAATCATGAACGTTGAGGAGTGCCCGACAGAAGCAGACCGCTCAGGTCGCAGCCGGGTATTTCTGGGTGGCTCAGCTTCTTTAAGTTCAGACAGAGCAGGACGGAGCTCAGCTCAGTCTCACTGCAGCCCGTGAGTGGATGTTTCCTGCAGCTTCCCTCTCCGGAGCGGCTCGATGGCGTTAAATACAAGGTGAACCTCACTGTGCAGACATTACATCGAGATTTGAGCAAGTTCTGCAGCATGTAGAGGAATGCATCACCCACTCTCCCGCATTTGGTCTCTATGCAAACTACAGAGGGTCAAGAGATGATGTCACCTGTGGTCTGAGGTGGGCCAAGACCAGTCTGTCCAGTAACTTGATCTTAGGTGAGGTCGCAGAGTTCACTCGGAGAAAAAGGGGGAGGATGTGTCGAGGTCTGAGTATAACTCTCTACATTATTTTTCAGCTGATAGAAACTCAAATGATTGTGACCTCAGTAAGGTTTGCCCTCTCCTGTCCAGATGTGAGCATGAAAACCAGTGGTGATGTCTCACACTGGTGCATTTGGTCTTTTGACTGTTTCCATAAAATACTAGAATTTCACTCACCGAAGCTGAAGCACAAACATTTGTACCTCACAACAATACATCAGATTATCAGGTGATCCCTCGCAGTCTGGATTTGGACACATCTCAGTCGTACTTCATGTACTCAGTAACCTGGGCTGCAACGATTCGTCGACATTGTCGACAATAATCGACGATAAAAACAGCTGACGACGAATTTAGTTGTCGGTAATAGTCGTTTTTTATTACTGATGATTTATTTTCTCTTTTTTTACGGAGTGAGACGTCGTCCTGTCTGTGTAGCTCTGGCGAGCTTCGCACATGCGCATCAGCATTCAGCGGCGTGTTGAGTCATGGCAGGTGGAACGAGGCCGAGCGAGACGATTCAGATTCACACACACACACACACACAGCTCGAGCTTTTATTTAATTTATTTGTATATGAATATGAAACTTTCCCAAAGTGTCCTCCATCACTGTGGATGTTTATGAGGTGGGTGGTCAGCGCTGTGTGTGTGTTTGTGTGCCGAGAGACGGGCAGCCAGGTTCATTCATACCTGTACAGGTGTGGTCTGGTTACGGCCAACATTAACCGCCGGATCATAGATTAAAAACGAGGTTGGCTGGCTGTATCTCGCCGATCCTGACGGACCGCATCAAGATTGACGCGGAAGTGCAGGACATAACATTAAAACTTTATTCATTAAAAGGTTTTGCAGCATCTCACAAAAGTCTCTTTTTTTATTTTCCAATATCCCTGAAGGGGATGAAGTATCCATCTTCATGTGTTTACTGCCACATTTTAAATAACCTTATGCTAAATGTCAAAGCCGAGCTAAATAAGTGCCGTTTCATAATTATGTGATTCATAATCCAGTTAGTCGACTAATCGTTCCAGTAGTCGATGACTTATCGACTATCAAAATAGTCGTTAGTTGCAGCCCTGAAAGTAACTTTCCTGAGGAAATGAATAACATTTCATCTTTCATGTGTTTCATTCATGTTCAGCCCAGGAGGAGACGTTCATGTGTTACAGTGCAGTGCTTTCCTCAGCCTTCTCGCTGGTGTAGTTGGAGTAAAGGTAGATGGTTACCTCGGAGGTAGTTTATTGGTGGGTAAGTGGCCTTTTGCGGCTCAGGCTATCAGGTAAAGTGCAGGTGTTGACACTGGAGCCGTTGTTGCGTAACGTGATGGTCAGGGGGCTGCTTTTTGTCTCGCTCTTTCCAGAAAATGTTTTTCTGCTGACTGCTTCCTTCCTGTTTCATCAGCGGAGATCAAATTTGCTGACTGGTTCCTCCTCGTTTCACCAGAAAACCGAAGGTGGCTCAGACAACAGGATGAGCAGCGAGACAGAAGGAGGCAGCAGTTGAAGGGTCAGTAAGCAACAAACTGCTGACCACCCCCAGAGGCCGCAGGAACGCCGGGTCCAGGGAACAGATCCCGTTAATCAGTGTGAATCGTGGCCAACGTAAACATTCCTGCCTTCTCTCCATATGACGTTGACCTTGGTTTCAGCTGAGAGGCCGGGGCTTGTCAGGGCTCACTCATCAGGAGACATGCACTTGTTCCCTTTAGGCCCCCATCCCTGCACAGAGACCCTAACCTTCCAGCGTCTCAGTACGTAAATTATTAAATCACCGGCTCCATAACCCTGGAGATGAAGCCAAGATCACTTTGAAGAGTGTTGACATGGAGTGATAATGAGGATGTGTGTGCATATTTAGATTAAAGAGCCCCTTTCCTCAGTGAGGTCTCCCACCTCCTGCTATGCTCTGCTCATCGCAGCACACGGGAGAGCTTCCTGGCATTGTTCTCTGCTGTGGGGGGCCTGTTTTTACTGCTTCTTAATGACATTATATGGGATCATAGTCTTTGAGTTGATGCAAACCTGAACCGATCACGTGTTGGACACGTTTATACTCGCATCAGATGCTGCTTATGCGTCAGGTTGCCACGAGGTGAAACTATCACTGTCACTCAGTACTGACATGCATTACCCCCAAATCCAAAAATCAATGCAGTGCAAATCTCATAAACATGTTTTCTGTTTCCCAAAGACATCGTAAAATGTTTAAAATGACAAAACTTATTATTTTAAGAAAATTATTAGCTAATTTGCCTCCATGTCACCTTATCCCCAGCATCCTCACTCAGACCCTCTGTACTGTATGTCCTCCTCCACTACATCCATGAACCTCCTCAGATCTTCCTCCTTTCCTCCTACCTGCCAGCTCTGGCCTCTCCCAATGAGAATCTTAGGATCTTTAACTCTGCCACCTCCTCCGCCTCCTCTACCGTCTCCAAGCCACACATCACAGCAGGTCTCTCTTCACTCTTGCTGTCCTTCAGTCACAAATCAACCCTCACACTCCAGCCTGCCTGGACTCTCCTCCCTCCACTGTTTGTTGCTTTGGATGCTTGATTCTGCCTTCACTGTCTCCACTTTCCACCTGTCTCCCTCTCATTCACACGCTTGTATTCTGTCTTGCTTCTACTGGCTTTCATTGCTCTTGTCTGCAGCGCATACGTCCACCTGCTCCCTGCAAAACATCATAATCAAGGGCGACTCCTGCCTGACCTCATCTGTCAGCCTGTCCGTCACCACTGCAAACAAGAAGGGGCTCATAGCAGATCCCTGATGTAATCCCTCTGCTGTCCATCCATCCTCTCTCTTTTACTACATTCATGAACTCTATTAAGCTCTTCCCTCTCTTCATTTGTTAGTGGATTTCCATCTCTCTCTTTAACCACCCGAACCTGCTGCACATCCTTTCCAGCTTGATTTCTCTGCCCAGCCAACTGTTACAAGCCTTTTTCTTCCCAAGTATCCAGCTTCACATCCAACTCACCACAAGGGTTTTCCTTTGTTTTTGCCACCTCTTTGCTTTGCTATATGCTACTTTTCTTCATCTCCTGGACTTACTGCTTTTCCTTTGCTGAACCCTTTGAATACTTTTCTGTTTCCTCCTTCAGCCACAAAGTCTCTTTGCTCTTTCTTCTCTCCGGAGGATACAAACACCTTCTTGACAGTTTACCTGTACTTTTCCAGTCATCTGGTAACTCTTCCCACCAACAACTCCTTCTTGAGCTCTGTGCAACATTCTTCCTTCTTCAAATTCCACCATTTAATCCTTGCCTCTGCCTTCACACGCTTCCTGCAGACTACCATCCAATGCTGCCTAGTAGCTACATTCTCCCCTGCCACAACCTTGCGGTCTCTCTTTCAGATTGCACCATCTACATAAGATGTAGTCAACCTCTTGATACCCTGTGTTCTTCACACCACGTGTTCCAAATCCTCCATCTGTCATTTTGCCCTGAACTCCATACGTACCCAACACTTCCTCATCACCTCTGTTCCCTTCGGCTACATGTCCACTGAAGTCTGCTCCAATCAACACCCTCTGCCTCCTGAGGATACTCGGTACCACTTCCTCCAGCTCACTCTCTCTTCTGACATCCGGTCTGTGGGGCAAACGCACCGACAACATTCAGCGTCACCCCATCGGTTTCCAGCTTCAAACTCACGAGCTTGTCTGACACCTTCTTCACCTCCACAACGCGATTAAAATACTCTTCCTTCAAGACAACCCCTACTCCATTCCTCTTCCTATTCCACACTATGGCACAACCATTTAAACTACCTCCAGATGTCCTGGCTTTGCTTCCCGTCCACCTGCTAAAAACCCCCAGATCACAAAGATTTCACTTCATAGAGTCCTGTGAAAAGAGCAGTCAGCCAGTCTGTCATAGCATCAATATAACTTCAAAAACCTCCACAATTTAAAGGAGAAATCTACAAAATCAGCTAATTTAAAGCAGCCAGATTTCATCATCCACATTATCACTGAAGCACCCTGAAATGACTGAGTGGGGCCTGCACCGCTTCCTCCAGGTATCCATGTGGTTTAACAAAAGCGTTGTTAGGAATTACAGCCATCTTTATTCTACTAGTAGCATCTTATTTATTAAGATTCTTGTTTTTTTTACTCAATTAATCACCAAGTTAAAGCTCCCTGTGTCGTATTATCGTATTACTTTACAGGCATGATTTTGGTTTAACAGAGTATTGGAGCTGTTCTGGGTTCACAAAAAGATGGAAAACATCTGAATTTCTGAGATTAAAATTGTCGATGTGATTCTTATTTATGTTTTATTTTATTGGGTATAAACCGGTCGCGGCAGATGGAGGTTTCTTCCTGTTAAAAGGGAGTTTTTCCTTCCCACTGTCGCCAAGTGCTGCTCACAGGGGGTCGTTTTGATTGTTGGGTTCACTCCGTAACTACTGTAGGGTCTTTACCTTACAATAAAAAGCGCCTTGAGGTGTTTGTTGTGATTTGGCGCTGTATGAATTGAATTGGATTGAATTGAGGCATAAGTTGCAGGCAGTGTGCGATTACAAAGGGAAGTAATCTGGCTCATTGAGAACCAAGTTTTATTCTTGGAAATGTGTATTTATAGATTCAGAAATTCTTCCCTTTTTAATATAACTTCCCTACTCATACTTAACGGATTCTCTTTTTATATAGCTAGAATAAATCTTAATGTTAGAGGCTTAAACATAAAACCAGACATTGAAACAAATAGTTAGAATTTTATACTGTGGTTTGTATTTAGGATACTAACTATAATTTACATTGATCTTTAGCTTTGTGAGGGTCTGTGAACTTCAGGCCTCCTAACCAATACTCACTGAGGATGTCGTGTGTGTGTGCATGCGTGTGTGCGTGCATGCTTTCATGGGAAATGGGAGGGTAGAAAGTCCTGTTTGATTGGCCACATAGTCCCGGGCAGCAACGGTGGAAGGACACATCTCCCATCTGCAGACTTCACTCAGAAGACTCTCCAGGAGAAAACAAGGCCTCAGGAGCGAGCTTCCCTTTTCACCTCCTCTGCACTCCGCTGCCACAGAGGTACCAAAAAAACAGCCTTTTTGAATTTAGCTAAAAGCTGCATTACTTGTAATCTGGATCTTAAAGGGAAACTGCTTATACACCCATCTGTTGACAGGTGTTTGGATTCGACTGCATGTGTGGAAAAATTACTATTTTTATTCATTTTACACGGAAAATTGATACTTTATATTATAATTTTATTTTTCTTATGTATTTGTTGTTTTTTTTATTTTAATGTGAGCTTGTCAGCGCTGAGGCTGCATTTTGGTAGGTTTCAGATTTTCGAAGAGAAGCAGAAGAGAAACTTCTCCTCAAAATCTGACACCTGCACGGAGGTGATGAAGTCTGAAGAGGCCAGAAGCTTTGCTGTGTAAAGAGCAACTTTATTGCTCGACGATGTCTTTCAGTTTGCGGCCTTCGTTGGGGTCGATTTATTTCTGCCTCGTAACACGAGTTTCTGGGGTTTTGACCTCTTTGTATTTTGGTGAATGAAGAATTTTCCGGTTCAGTCGTACGGATGTGCAAAAGCTAAATCTGTTGAATCCTCTTAATGAAAAATAGGCTACAAATTTGCTCTAAATGAAGAGACAAGCTTGTTTGTAGTTTTTAGGTTGCATTTTGGGTAATAAAGGTGGCTGATTGTGAGGAGAAGCAGACTTCTTGCAGTAGGAGCTACTTTAATGTTCGACTTATACATTTAATCACGTTGGGGTTTTTTTTCTCTACACAGCAAAAGTGGAGTTTTAACCTCTTTAGATTTCAGTGAGAAAGCAATAAATTCTGAAGTGAAAACCTTTATTCTGGCTCTCTTCTAATGTTATGTGTTGTAGATGTGCAGATTTATATGTGTGGACTTTTCTGAATGAAAAACAATTGAATTCTAAACAACATGCAGGCTTTCGCAGCAGCTCAGAGTCGGGCTCTCCTGCTCTGAGCTGCGTGCTGCAGGTTGTGAAATGGTTTCCTAATAACCTGCTGGGCCTTTTGTGTCCACCTCTCAAAAACATTTTGAGTAACCCTGCACCTCCTCCTCCTCCTGTGCCTCTCTTATGTAAGGTCTGAAAACATAATCAGATTAACCTCAAACTAAATCTGAACTCTGTCCAAATATGAAACAGTTTGCGTTTGCTTTTCACTCCAGAAAATGAGCCTCCACAACCACTCGCTCGATTACTTGAACGGCACTCCGTGGTTCGTCTTCGAGTGCACCCTCCACCTCAACACGAACTACCGCCGCATCTGCCTCTTCCTCATGTACCTTTTTATCTTCATGGTGGGCCTGCTGGAGAACTTGGTGGTGGTCTGGGTCAACTGGCGCCGAAGGCATTCAGCCAATGGGGTCCTCTTCTGCATCATCAACGTGAGCCTGTCGGACCTGATGGTGATCGTGATCCTACCTTTCTTCATGATGGAAGTGACCATGGACCAGGTTTGGCTGTGGGGTCGCTTCCTCTGCAAGGTGACCAACCTCATCTACGTGGTCAACTTCTACAGCAGCTCCTTCTTCCTGGCCCTCATGACCCTCGAGCGATATCGCTCCCTGTCAAGGCCGTCGTCTTCAAGCTTCTTCCCTGTGGGGGGCAGGCAGCGCTGGCTGGTCTGCGGGGGCATCTGGGCGCTCTCCTTGTTTCTGGCTTTGTTGGAGAACGTCCATGTGGATCTTCTGGAGTGGGAGGAGCCAGGTTGTTACATGCTGCCTGAATACAGCTACACTGAATGGTTTGTCTCTGTGACCTTCCTGTGCATGATCTTCCAGTTCCTGGGCCCGGCCGCTGTCATCATCACCTGCAACGTGCTGATTGCTCGTGCGGCCCAAACTGCGCCGGACGTGCGCAGCCGACGGGACGTTTGGCTGGTGCACGTATACTCCCTGGTGTTCGTCATGTGCTGGCTGCCCTACCACTTGGTCATATTCCTGATGATTATAGACGACCTTGACCCCTACCTCTTCAGCTGCAACACCGTGGAAGGGCTCTACTTCTTGTTTAGCGTGGTGCAGAGCATTTCGCTTTTACACTGCGTTGCCAACCCTTTCCTCTACAACTTCCTAAGCAAGAGCTTCCGGAACAACCTGATCAACACCGTGGTGAACTGCATCCCCAGAGAGGGGGCCGCGGACCAGGTGGGAGCCGGGGCAGGAGCCAGGGCCAAGGCCAACACTGCGAACAGTGGCGGGGGAGATCCAGGCAAGCTAAGTAACGCCAGCACCAGCCAATCTGATGTTGGCTCATAAGAAGGAAGCTGAGCTAAAGATGGAGTGAATATTTGACAGAACTGAATCCAGCCTTGCTGCTTTTAAGTACCACAGGCATCAATTGGGTTCACACCTTCCTCTCATAATCCACTTCCTGTTTTGTTAAGCAAGTATCTGATCACAGTTTTGCACACAGGAGGACAGGAAATGTTTGATGTCTTTCCGCAAAGCTGCTCAACTCCCACAGGAACTTGTGGCGTGGAGAATGTGCCAGGAATCTGTGTCAACAAATGCGCCCCACAGGACAAATCCTCATATCCATATAAACAAATGCAAACGTGAAAATGTAACTGCTTTATTGCATAGAAATCAAAGCTTGTGTTACTAAAAGGCTTATTTATCTGTTTATCTGGATGCTGATGCAGTCATATTGTGTGTAAATGCAATAAAACTCCCTCCAACGCTGCTTGTTTTGATCCGAGTTGGATTTTGTCTGCTGTGATGATAAGGATAAAGCAGAGCCGCTCATTTGGAAACATTTGTTTATTTTAAACCAGCAAATCTGCTTCTCTTGCACTCGGCTATCTCTTCTTCTTTCTGCAGATCTTTATTACATCGACTTCCATTTCGGTAATGTTCAAGAGTTTAAATGATAAGAAGGCAGCAAAAAAAAAACCAAAAAAGAAAAGGAAAAGGGTGCTGGGGGGGGGGGGGATGGTGCCTGTCCAAAAAGGGAACAAAAGCGGGGAGAGGCCAGGCTTTGAAA